>WITN01001200.1:0-23073 GCA_015025155.1 Lactarius quietus
GTGTTTGTCTTTGTTGTTGGTGCTTCAAGTAGCTGTGCCCTTTACATGGGTGGGTAGGTTGTCTGTCTTTCTGCATGGAACTCTTGTCCACTCTTCTCCAGGTTTGTGCTTGAGCTGTAGGCTAGCCACTGTGGCTGAGGGAGTAGCTTTGGCTTATGTCACATCACTACCGAGATGTGTCCAGTGTCTTCTGTAACCAGTCTCTGCCTGAGGCAGTCAGCACTGGAGTTGGCCCCATGGAATATGTGTAAGTGCCTAGATCTCTGAGGGAACTTGGTATAGCCCAAGGTCCAAAGCTTCAAAGGTTCTGTTACAGAACAAGATGGTGATGCAAAAGCAGAGGGGAATCTCATAGGAAACTGGGTAGTAGATTGACAAAGCCAAAGCTAAGGAAATATGGGACACAAGTACAAGTATATATACCTTGGGAACTTGGTCTGTGCGTATGGAGGCATAAGGCCATTGGTCAATATAAATAGAACGGTTTGGGGAGATAACAAGACCGTGGGGTCAGAGAAGCCAGATAGTTGGGACAAAGGGTGATAGGGTAATATGATGAGGTCCAGTCTAGGATAAGATAAGGTGAGATAAGATGAAGGAAAAGGAAAAATAAGTTGTCCCATGACAGCTCCACTCCTGGGGCATAGGTTGACCAATCTTGGTACCATTCATTAAAGGGCCTTCTGCCCATTTTGGAGGTGTACATGGTGTTGGTGTGTTACAAACGCACCAAGACACTTACTGTCTGGGCATGACCACCACAGTAAGCAGTAATCAGTCATGGACTTATACATTGTCATTCTGTTGTGTCATCTGAGTAGTTGGCTTACTGATTCTGAGGATTGTTGTACCTAGGACTTACTCACCACTAGGATAGTTGTACTAGGGTTTATGACTTGTACTATACTCTTAGCTGCGCTTCAAAGCCAGCACGTACTTGTATATAAACTAGTACTGTAGAAGACAAAGCCTTCAGCTTAGTCTTCTTGACCATCACTGCCAATTGTATCAGTCTCTTGTCTCTTCCATTCTTTGCTCTTTCATAAGTTGTCTACCCATCTAAAAGTCACCCTTCATTCAGCTAACTGTTGAGCCTGTCTTTGCACAGCCCTAGTTTCTAAGAAGAGGACTAGTGGGATGACTCCATATATTTGCTAAGTCATTCAGTGCCACATCTCTCAATCTCTGCTTAAGTCAGGCAAGCGTTAGGTGATAATGCAACATTAAGACTAAGCTCCCACCGTGGCAGCATGAACTACAAGAGAGCTTTGGGCTCCGTCTTTTGCCCCCTATTCCATTGATCAAAGGGGAGAATGCAATGTACCAGTTTGATACCTAAAGGGAGGAACTGCCTGGAGGACTGTTAGAGGAGTAGAAGGATATTTTGCGGACATACCAATGCGCCTGTCACGTTATTACCCTGTTGAGTTCAATTTTGAGCATATCTGTTGGTGCGCTGCTAGGAGAAACCATCCAGAAGAAACCTGGGAACTATTTGAGCTCATGTCTCAAGAATACCAGTGCGATATCTATGAAGACAAAGTAGTACCTCCAGAACAGTGGGGACAAATCGACAGAGCTCCCATCAACAACGATGAACATACTACATACACACAAACTCCAGCCAACTTGGAGGCAAGCCTGGAGCCCGAAAACATCGAAATACACAAGCCAGCAAGTGAAGAGAGCAGCCTAGTGTGACAAGCTGAGTTGCTCACTATTCAAGACGAACCTACAGTAATGGCTACTATGGTAGAAGTGCCAGTTGAGCTACAAATTGGGGATATCAACCCTATAACCAGACACATGCTCACCAAAGATGATGCAGCCTTTAGAAGTGCTGGAGGACCAGACCAACCCGACCCACCACCACAAGAACGATTTCCTGGAAGGGGAATACCAGGACAAATGTAACGATCTGTTACATTAAGACATGAGTAAGCCTGATGACACGAGTACTTACTAAAGGGCCTATGTACGATTACACATGCAAGGAGTTGCTGACTGAGAGTATTAGTGTATGTTACCAAGCAGTAGTAGTGGTGGTGGTATCGCTGACAAAGGCGCACTGCCCAGTACCAGTTATAAGGCGGCTGTCGACTGATGTAGTCAACAGCTTGACACTTTTGTACCTTCTGAATCTAGTCGGTGCCTTCTCTTCTACTTCATTCACCAACTCTCGCAAGCTCTGCTTAGGGAGGCACTTTCAGGTGTCCTCATATGGCCACGCCTAAGAAGCATTGACGTACTGCTGCTAAGTCACATTACTCCTTGTCACCACATTTTCGCTCGCCTAAGTCAGGCGCGGCCTCACTAGGCATTACAACAAAGATATCAAGAAGTGAGAGGAGACTATAGACCGCCTGGAGCATATTGCTTTGAGCCATTTGTGCTTGCACCGGGCCAAGGACCCCCACCAGATCAATGACCATATCAAGGACCACCTGGAGGCAGACATCCAGGAGGATTACCTGGAGGACCACTGGGAGGAAGACCACCGGGAGGAGGAGGACCACCTATAGCCCCCCAGTGCCACCACAAGGAGGAGGCAATGGAGGATCAGACAAACTTGCAGGAAACCCACCTGCCGTCGTCACAGGGGACAGGACCAAAGCTGAGGAGTTCCTGACCCAATGGGCATTGTACCAAGGAGTCAATTGTCCTAACAACATCATGCAGAACCCATACCAATGCTCCATGCTTTTCCTTACCTATCTACAAGGAAAAGACATTACCAAATGGGTGCTCGCCATCAGTAGGTGGCTCACAGGACAAGTAGATGACAATGGGGTCCTTCTCACAAACAACTGGCTCTGGAGGAGCATAGAACACTCCTTTAGGTGACAATATGTGGACACCCTGGCTCAAGAGCAAGCCCAAGCAGAACTCAGGAAAGGATTAAAGTGGGATGGAGACGTTGACAAGTACGTCACCAAATTTGAGCAACTAGTGTGAGCTGCTGGCTATGAAATAAATCAGGAGCTCACAATCGACATCTTCACCACTGAGCTGCCATGAGCCCTGTATGAGAAAGTATTCCAGGACGACAATCCTGGCACCTACAAACAATGGAAGAATGCCATCATACTCTGGCATCAGCAGTGGTTACACATGCAGGCATGGATGGGCAAGTACAGGGAACCAGGAGGAAGACTGGCGCTGCAGTGGCAACCCCAGCAACAGTCCAATGCCATGGACACCTTGGCTGGAAGAACACAAGGATGCCTAGCAGTGGCAGAACATGTCCTGGAGCAATACACCTCCAAACCACCATTCCCACCTCACACAGGAGCACAGCAACAATGACATGACTTTAGTAATGTGTCCTGTTATACTTGTCATCAGAAAGAACACATCAGCCACTTTTGCCCACAGAAACAATTCCCAAATGCATACAGAAGACAGGAACCGTGAAACATGTGGACTGCATATGCTCAACAAGATGAGGACCCACAAATCGCACATGTGGTCACAGACACCCATACTGCAGAAGCAAAAGCCAAGGACTGGCTTGCAGGCGTTGCTCGGGAGGATGAGGACGTAAAGAATATTGTGCTGCAGGAGTTGTGGAAGAAGGAGGATTTTCAGGACACCTGAACCCATCAGCCTGGGTGAGGGCTCTCAATTGTAACTCTGTATACATGATGTGCTATCAATCTATGTGAATTCCAGTTTCAATCTGTACAAGTTACTCAAAGGCCAACATCAAAGCTCTAATCGACAATGGAGCTACAGACAGCTTCATACAACCCAACTTTGCACAACGAATGTGGCTGGGACTTAAAGTGTTGGAATGTCCCAAGAAGATATGGAACATTGATGATACCAATAATAAAGCAGGAGAGATCACTCATTATGTTGACCTTGATGTACAAACTAAAGGCATTCACAAGGAAATGCACCTCCTCATTACTGACATTGGAAAGGAAGATATCCTCCTTGGGTACCCATGGCTAGCCACGTACAAACCAAAGTTCAGCTGATGACACGCAACAATACAAGAAGATGCACTACCTGTAATGATTCAATCCGTCAACCCCACCATTATGTGAGCAAGGCCAGTTATTGTGACAGCAATCACTGAAGACAACAAGGCACAAATCATGTGTGAGTTGGAAGAACAATGCTGCCTCTACACTACTGCCACCAAACTTGCCATCACTGCTGGACCAAAGAAAGCAGCTATCATCCCTCCAGAATACCAGAAGTTCACCTCTGTCTTTAGTGAAGAAGCATCACATCGATTTCCCCCTTCATGAGTATGGGATCATGCTATCAACCTCAAGAAGGATGCTCCTGATGCCATTCGATGCTCAATATATTCCACAACACACGATGAAGACATAGCGCTCCAGAGTTTCCTCAAGGAGAATCTGGAGAAGGGGTACATATGACCATCCAAATTGCCCTATGCTTCACCTTTCTTCTTTGTTAAAAAGAAGGATGGAAAGCTTATCGGATGCTTAATAAACACACTGTGCGTAACCAATACCCACTGCCACTCATCTCTGACCTCATCACCAACCTGAGCGGTTCATGGATATTCACCAAACTGGACATCCGATGGGGCTACAATAACATACATATCAAGGAAGGTGACAAATGGAAGGCCGTGTTCACAACCAAATACAGACTGTTTGTGCCAACAGTCATGTACTTTGGCCTCACTAACTCACCAGCAACCTTCCAAACTATGATGAATTACATCTTCAGAGATGTTAGTGACAAACATGCACAGAAGGGGACAACAATCCACATCTATATGGATGACATAGCAATAGCTACCAAGTTGACGAAGGAGAGCCATATTGAAGTGGTTACTGATGTCCTCCAGGTTGCTGTTGACCATGACTTGTATTTCAAACTGGAAAAGTGTACATTTGGCACATCCAGTATCAATTACCTGGGGGTAATCCTTGAAAAGGGGGGTAACGTGCATGGACCTTGTCAAAATTGCCAGTATCAAAAACTGGCCTGTGCCTACAACAGTCAAGGAAGTACACTCCTTTCTTGGGTTTTGCAACTTCTATCATACTTTTATCAGAGGATTCACAACACATGCACAACCATTGAACAAACTAACGCGCAAAGACATTGAATGGCAATGGACAAGTGAAGAACATGCCTTTGACACCTTGAAGGGCCTTGTAATGAGTGAACCAGTACTTGCACACCCAGACCTCACAGCACCATTCAAGCTCAAAGTAGATGCATCTGGATTTGCATTGGGGGCAGTACTCTTACAGAAGAAAGACGACGGTAAAAAGCATCCCATAGCATACTACTTGTCTACCCTTAGCGAAGCAGAATGCAACTATGACATCTGGGACCTGGAATTGTTAGCCATTGTCAAGCCATTGTGTCAATGGAGACCCCTGCTTGCAGGGTTGCCACACAAGATCAAGGTGTGGTCCAACCACATGAATCTGCAATACTGGAAACAACCACACAAGATTAGTCAACGCATTGCCAGGGAAGTACTCAAACTCACTGAATATGACCTGGAGATTCACCACATAAAGGGCACAGCAAATGGGAGAGCAGACACCTTGTCAAGGCAACCAGACTATGATCAAGGAGACCATGACAATGAGAACATTGTGGTGCTCCCTGAGAAACTCTTTGTATGTGCCCTTGTTACAGAAATTGCATCAGAACCTCTCCTCAAGCAACAGGGAGTCCTGGCAAGCAAAGACATGAGGAAGTCACACCCAATATACGAACAAAATGAAGACATACTGAAGCCATGGGTCAACACCCACAAGCTCAAAGAAATTGAAGGCCTGTTGTACAAGGATGGATGACAAGTAGTCACAGGTGGACAACATGACAAGCATACCATCATCCAAGCCCACCATGACACACCAGTGTATGGACACCTGGGAATCAGCTGCACTACACAACTGGTGACCAGGCACTACTGGTGGCCACAAGTAGGACAAGATGTGAAGGAGTATGTCAAGGGATGCGCTGACTGCCAGTGCTGCAAGATCAATAATCATCCTACCAAAGCGCCACCCCAACCAATATATCCTAAACCAGAAGCACTACCATTTGAGACCATCACCCTGGACTTCATCACAAAGCTGCCAGAGTCACAGGGGAGTGATTCAATCCTCACAGTCACCGATCATGATTGCACTAAGATGGCAGTGTTCATACCCTGTAGAGAAGAGATCACTGCCGAAGAAACTGCTGGACTCTACCTTAAACATGTGTTCACTCACTTTGAACTCCCCTCACGCATCATCAGTGATAGAGACCCCAGATTTGCGTCCAAGTTCACAAGAGAACTGTGCAGCAAGCAGGGCATCACTCAGAACATATCCACCACATATCACCCACATACTGATGGACAATCAGAACCACAAACAAATGGGTGGAACAATACTTATGCTTTTGGGGAGATGAGCGGCAGACAAACTGGACACAATACCTGCCCCTTGCCAAGTTTGCACACAATCACTGGCCCAATGAATCCACAAGGGTGTCACCATTCTTCCTTCTGATGGGCTATAACCCACATGCTGATTGTTGAAACATAATAAGTACATATGTATCTTATCTATAGCAGTTACGACATTATAGTAGTATTGTACATATGATTACCATATTAGGGTACTCCGTTACGCACAAAAGTGGGCGCAACTCCAATATGGAGGGCGCAAGTCTTATCAGTATCACACGTGGTGATATTGAAGACTTCTGGGGTGTTTCACATCAGGCGTCACTGAAAACGCAATATTGTGGACACCTTTACTCATCACTTTTACGCAAACGGACATGGGTGGACCATAGGGACCGGTTTTCCTATAAATGAGGGGAGTAGAGCCCCTCTAAGAATACAAGTCGTTCACTCTACGCACACTTGAGCACTCCACTCTACAAACCTCTCTACTAGTCTCAATACCTTCACAAGGTGAGACTCCATGACACTGTTTGCTGCGCTAGTTGCTGCACAACACTGATTGGATAGATAAGCCATCACCTATCCCTCAGGTGGCATTGCACCTTCAGCAGTTCAGAGAGATAAGGAAATGTGCCCAGGAACTAATGGTCAAGGCACAAAAGTCCTGGGTGCGCAACAAAGATATGCCCAAGTTTGATGTTGGGGATCAAGTATGGCTGGAAGGGCGTCATCTTCGAACCAATCAGCCAACTGCCAAGCTTGTTCCCAAGTGGCATGGGCCTTTCAAAGTTGTCCAGGTGATGTCTCCTGTCAATTATCATCTCAAACTTCCCAGACAGTGGAGTATCCATCCAGTGTTCCACATCAATCTTCTCACCCCCTATCATGAAACAATAATGCATGGGCCCAACTATCAGTCCCAGTGGGAAATCCATTGTTTTGGATGGATTTATTTCGTTTTTTCTTGTTAGTGTCTGAGCTTAATGATCATTGGTTAAAAAGTGCCTTATTCTATAACTAATTTATATAAAATCTGATTGAGTTCAACAGTCCGTGTCTTGTGTCTTAGAAAATTGAACAAAAGTGATGCTGCTCAGACCCAAAACCAGTTGCTTATCAATTGATCTTGCACAATATCAAATGAATAAAATCAGAACTTTTCTTTAATTAACAGCTCATCTAGTTAACAAAAGTCCAAGTGTCTATTTATGTTGATAACAAGCAACAAAGCAATTAACCATCATTGAGTTTGAGTCCATGCAAGAACCAACAGAGCAGAGACGGCCTGGCAGTGTGACATGACAATACGAGAGCCTGAGGGATGTGTCGAAGCGAGCGCCTTTCATTTACTGGGGGTGTTGTTGGTGGCCTTCTTTGTGGCCATTTTAATCTTCCTCTGATGGGGTCATGAGTAAGAGCAGCACAGATTATGTGTAAACTTACTGCTGTGCTTTGGACGGCACACAATTCCTTCTTGAAAGGCTAAAAGAGTTTAGGTATTGTTAATGGGGCATATTGACACTCTGCTGGTACAAAGGTACCTCTTTGTCCACATCAGTGAGCGACTTGAAGTGTTCTTCGAAAGTAATCAACAGGCCTTGTCCCCTGGGTTGAGTTTCGTTCCAGAGGTGCATACATATATTCCTTGAAGTGCAGTCAGCATTGGACGTGTAATAGAAGTGGTACATACTTTATTGTATTTGCGGCTGTGGGTTTGGCCATGGCATTTGCCTTCTTCTGCTTCTTGGATGATGAGGCTGATGAATTGGCATCAGCCTTTCGTTTGTTGTTTTCAGCAGCTTTGGCATGTTGAAGCTGCAGGTTGATGAAGTCTTCTTTGGGGTTGTCATCTTCAGGACCAGAGTTAGTTGTGTTGTGGGTCAAATGCGCTCCAGGTGCTGCGGTGTGTGGCATCTGAGTCTCCTGGGGGGGCATGTGGGTCATAGTCACCTGAGCAGAAGCTGCAGTATGTGGCATCCAAGTCTCCTGTGGGCCTAAGTTGGGCGTAGTTGCCTGAGGCGGTGCTGTGGTATGTGGTGGCTGAGTCTCCTGTGGGGCCGTGTGGGTCATAGTTGCCCAAGCAGATGCACCTCCCATGCTGGTCGAAGTTGCCTGAGTAGCTGAGCCAGTCATGTTGGAGGTATTGTTGGGAGGGGCCATTGAGATGGCTGAGTTGTTCAAAGAGTTTGACATGTGCTGTGAAGGGGAGTTGGAAGCCTCGGCAGAGTGTCCTGGGGTGTCTGTCTCTAAGGCCACTGCAAATACATTGTCAGGCAAGTTGTCTTAGGTGGCGAACACTTACCTTGGTTCGAAGAGGCTGGGGTCATTTGATCAGAGACGCTGGGGCAGAAGGTAAGTCAAATCTGCAATTCAAGATGGGGAAATTCAACTACGATGAGTTGTTACCAGATGGCGTTGATGGTGCATGGGCATCCGTGGCCTGGATGTGAGTTGGACAGTGGTAAGCTGTGCATATATTAAGAGAGTGACACACACCAAAGTACCAAGCAGGTCGGGTGCTTGGGCCCCATACTCTCCTGGTCCTTGTTGAGTGGTGTTTTCATCATTGGCTGTTGTATCCTGGTACATTTCCTCTTCATCATTTCTGTTGGCATTGTTCACACCATCGTCATTGTATCCAGCATCGCTGTCCTCACTTTGCTGTTCCTGTGGACCTGCTCCAGTGGCATCACTAGCTGGGGTCGGTCCAGGGGTCGACTCTATGAACATTTATTAATATACTGATATGTAGTCTTCGGAGTACTGATTTACCTTCTGATGAAGCGTTGTCTGCATCCTTGTTGAACCAATTGCGGTGCCAGGAAGGGTATGATTGCATTGACCATTCCCTGAGTTTCCATTCTCCATCCTTGCATAGTAGTAAGAACTTGAAGGATTTATCAGCGAGCATGATAGCAAAGAAATACTCCCATGCTTTCATTGAGATCTGGCCAAATGTTTGCGGTGCCATGCTGTCCTCATCAAGAGTCCTCCAGAGCATACGCGCCTTCCTGCTCATCTCCATGATTTGTTCCTCTGAGACTGGAACACCATCAATGTTTTCCAGATAGGTGTGAGAAGTCTTGCTATCATCCTTCGATTCCTTGTGGGGTGCCCACATTTTCCCTTTTTCCATGTGGATGTCAAGTTGGCATCAGTATGTCCTTGCTGAGAATTAGACTGCACCACGCAGGCATGCCGGAACTCCTTCCTGGTCCATTGGGTGACTGAGCAACAGTCATCACACTTCTTGGGTGCTGGCCTTGCTGGGAGGTTCCCAGATCGGATAGTGGATAATACACGCCCAGTGGAATGACTGCCCTCGTGGTAGTCATTTGCGAAAAGGGCAAGAGATTCCCTGGGCAAGAGATATGATGCATATATGAGGTCAAAATAAAAATAAAGACTCACTTAAGCATCTTGACCTTGACCTTTAGGTCGTTATTCTCTTTTGCATGAGTGGCAATGACGTCCTGCAGTCTTACGATCTCCACAGCCCTCTGCTCAGTGGTCAATTTGGCTTGCAGAAAATGGCCATTATTCTCCAGCATCTTTTCAGATGCATTGGAGACCGCTTCAGCTGGATCAAGTAACTATATGCTGTCAGCAATATCCCAGAAGAGCTTCCAATAGACATACATTGTTACGATTGTTCATGTGTGCCTCATACGTTGACTGTTTCGTCCGAACTTTTGTCACAGCGTTCAGTACCATATGGGCTATCATCGGGACCATTTTCACATTTTGATTCGTACTTCTTACCCCCACGCGCCTTCTCGATCTCATGACCCACCCTTATCAATTGTAACCTTCTATCTTGTTCGGCGCACTTCCATATGATCTCATACTCATACCGGTACTAGTAGTATTAGTGGTGATCCTAGTACCGCAACTACCAGTAGTGGCGTTTCTCAATTTGTATATAACATGTACTCATAACGAACAAGGACCTTAGGTCTGAGTTCTTGAATCATATCGATTTCAGACTGTCACAGACACGGAGTTGCATTCAAGTCCTGACAACTTGTCAACTTCCCACTCTCTTCTACAATGATTGGAGGTCCATCACATTGGATCCGTCGCTTGTATACCCACGACTCCACCTAGGGTGATTCCCTACGCTCACGCATACTGTTGGCACCTTATCCACAACCATCTGTGGGTGAAGTGTGGACTTCCCTGCATCAGCACTGTCATCGAAGTCATCAGTACGACTGGTTCACCACACCTACTTCTCAAGTTGAGACGATACGTCCAGTCGAACGTAACATACATGGTTTCCATATCTGGTGGACCCTGCATTTGATCGCAGTTGCTCTGTGCCAGATCCAAATGGCCATTGTCCCCTAACGTAGACAAGTTGAAGCTGTGAGGGAAGATGAAAGGTGGAGTGGACACTGTCATAATGGTGTCAAAGATAAAAATGATCACTTAGAGAAGATGCAATAAGGTTTTTTTTGTTTTGACTTGTTTACTCCCCCAATTGACTTAGAGTATAGCGCATACACAGCACTTACAACTTCAACTCCCATACAATGTCCTCTGAAGCAGACAGAGACAGACTCCGCTGGGCCCGCCTTTTTTCTCTCCGGACTATCCATGAGGCCACTCTAGAAGATCTCTTGGGTGCTCGAAACTGCAATGTGCTACAATTGCTTGGTGAGCGCAATGGACTTCTTTGTGAACAGTACTTCATATATGCTTTGGTCCAGCTATTTCAATGTCTCATGTATCTCTTGTATCAATGGAGGGTGTCACTTGGTGGTCCCAACATTGATTACTCTGACACTGCCTTACTCACAGCATGAAACCCTGACACACTGCTTCTGTATCTTATCGCCCTGTCTGTTGCCATTGTCCTTTTCCGTTCCAGTAAACAGAAAGGTGGCCTTTACCTAGGCATGGTAAGATTCTTCCTTATGCTCATGTCCACTAGTCTCAAGCGTCCAATATAGGGTTTACTGAGGCAAATGGTTGATGCCTCCACTCAAACCGAGGACCCCAACACAACACTCACCAAGATAGAAGTTCCTATTCTCAAGGAGGAGGTGCCCAAAAAAAAAAGAAAGGTTTATTGATAGAAAAATAAAAAGATACATGTCATGTATACTCTATGTCAATTCAATCTCATCGTCTTCAAAAATTTGACTGTCGGAAAAGTGTGAAAACTTGAGAAAAGCCTGATGCATGAGGGAGAATTTCCCCATTTCTGAAATCCTCCCATCTCTGTCCGCTCGCATATCAGGAAACATTGAGATGACCAAGATAATGGACTTGACTGGAATGATGGCAAGCCCATCTGGTGATGGTAAGGGCTCGCATAAGTAAATAGTCCCACTTGAGTCTGAAAGGACTTCCTGGTCTGGAAGCGAGAACATCGATACCATGGCAAGGGGATGTTGAGTCTCCCCAAAGCAAATGTAGAAATAAAATAGAACTTCTGCAACGCACATGCCAATTTCTTGTTTGAACTACAAGTGCTTGTCAACGTCAGACCTCCTAGTAGGGTTATCAGAGAACCTTACCTCAACACAAGACATCCGACGAAGCTTCATATCGACATTAGACTCATATCAGACTGATTGCGCTGTTTGTCCATTTGGCAGGCGCAGCTTCACCCACCAACAGATCTCGTTTGGCCAGCCTTGTCGGCCCCAATATACTTTCAAGACAGCATATTCATCTGTTGTAGGGGGGAGGGAAAGTCTTCACAATGCGGGAGGAAAGCATATCCATTGTTGAAGTTGCAGATGCATGGTGAGTAGGACATATCAGTGGCACTCCCAAATGCGAACTTGATCCGGTCAAACCAGGCACATACTGAGTTTACTTGTGCTTGTATGACCACCCGCTGTGTGAGGGTCGCAGAAAGATCATGGTCTTGATGGACTTCTCGACTGAGATTTCCAATCGCGGTCTCCAGCGTCCACTGTGCATAGCATGCCAGTGGACCAATCCAGAGAGTTTCTGGTCCAATATGCATCAGCATATGTGTCACGAACCTATACCTCAGTCCGTGACAAACCCATGAAACTCAAGAGTGTGCAAGGGAACATGCACACAAACCCAGGAAAACGAAGTATTGGGTTAGTAGAACTAACCAAGACAACACATGTGAAAGGATTGGATAATCCTCACCTTCCTATTCAAGAAAGGACCAGTCCGGAACCGGGACTTACCAAGCAAAGGGTCAGATGACCTCACATGACTTGTTTGTTGATCAGTCAACAAAGATTGTTGATTAATCACCTGATGAGTGGAGTTTATCAGGGATTAATGCCATTGGACGATATACTTAGAAACCTTCCAGCACATTCCATGCTATCTTTAGAATTCTTCTGGAGTATTCCATGGGCCCACCTGTGGATTGGAGTTGGGCCTCCCCTAAAGTATGCACAGACCATGTATTCAAGTATATAAGCTGGAGCAATGTAACAGACAGTGTTATGATTCATCGTTCGGGACTGGTAAGCGAGATGACGAGTCACTCTTGGCACTTACCAACATTTACTATTACGCCCTCCCTCTTCTTACTCATGCTATGGTGACCGCTTATTCATGACGATACGCCCTCCACTACTCTTACTCATGTCGTGGCGTCTGATTACTGATGCGCTGTTCTGTCTTACTAAAGTACCTATGTTGATTACTGATACTGGTCATAGTGGTGACTGTATTGCTGATGAAGGCATACAGTTCGCGGTAGTTATAAGGCAGCTGTTGACTGATGTAGTTGGCAGCTTTACTCTCTTGTACCACTCTCAAATCTAGTCGGCTTCGAACTCTCTCGAACCCGCCTTGTGTCAAGCTCCCTTAGGAAGGCGCTTTCAGGCGTCCTTGGATCAGTCACACCTGTGTGTGTTGACTTGCATTGCTAAGTCACGTTACCTCGCCATTGCGTGTACTGCCTAAGTCAGGCGTAGGTCGTGCCGACCATAACAGACAGTCTGTAATGAACCATTACATTAGGATGAGGGTAAGCGGGATGACAAGTCACTCCCGAATACATACTAAGGGAATCCTGTACAATTACACATATGAGGGGTTGATGACTGATAGTATTAGCAGACGATTATCAAGCAGTAGTGGTGGTGGTGTCGCTGATGAAGGCGCACTGCCTAGTACCAGTTATACGGTGGCTGTCGACTGATGTGGTTGGCAGCTTGACACTTTTGTACCTTCAGAATCCAGTTGGTGTTCTCTTCTACCAGACAGACCGACTTGCACAAGGCTCCACTTAGGGAGGCACTTTCAGGTGTCCTCATATAGTCACACCTACGAGCATTGATGTACCACTGCTAAGTCACGTTACATTCTGTCACCGCGTATCAGATAGCCTAAGTCAGGCTCAGCCTCGTCAGGCATTACACAGTCCCTCAGACTGTCCACTTGCAACATCCCCACTTGTACCCCTCCTGTTTACTGAGCAGCTTCCCACCATTGAGTTGTTCCTCATCCTTGTCCTGCTACTTGTGGTCCATTGTTCCCTGTCATTGTTTTATTCCCTTGTTGGTTCAACATCAGCCCACCTGATCCTTGTGACCTTGAGCCTCGCTGTTGTGTTTAAACAGTGAGCACTCATCACAATATGGATACTGTGGCATACAAAGTGGACGTGTGATTCCATGTGCTGGTAGTATAACTCTTTGAATTCCTGTACAAAGTCCATAAGTAGCACGTGACCTTGATGAACGTCATCATGGGTAATGGAATGGCACTGGAGGATTCGTATGGCAGTGACCAGTTTACATAGATTGAGCCAGTATTTGTGGGGTAGGATATGCTGATAATGAGTGGGTCCCATGCCATAGAGTAGCTGCTGGTGTTCCCAAGCCCTGTAGCTGGTGTTCAACTTCTTTGTGGGGTTCTGAGGTGCTCTTCCAAAGCATGAGGGTAGATACAGCGTCACTCGTTCAATGATCTCGCCATATGCATTCCAAAGGTTGGTGTTACCATAGAACACAGCCCAATCCCACGTAGACCTGTCATCTGGTTTGTACACATTGAGCTTGCCAGTAAACAGCTTGAGGAGGAGGTCAGGATCATTGAGAGTTGTCAGATGCATAATATCCATAGTGAGTATATTCAGTACAGGAAGTGGCTGTCAGGGAAGACTGCTGAATAATGTCTGCTTGCACAGGCCCATTGCAAGATGCTGCAAATGATATTCGGTCTGTGTCTTAGATGCAAGCAGAAAGTCTACGTTTTGTTGGTATTTCTGAGCAAGATGGCTTCGATATTTGATGAGATCTGTATCTGTGACATCGGTGTGGCTGCAACTGGCAAGTGTGTAATCGTTGGGCAGGCACATAGCGGGATAGTAATGGCCATCACCCTTGCGATGCCAACTTGGCATCTTGCAATAGAGGCGACAGCCAAACTTCCTGCTATGTCCTACCATACCAGACATAAATGCACTGCTGAGACTGTCAGCAGTTGTGTACAATATGACTGGTGAGTGAGTTGAGTAGGCATCCACAGAGGCATCGTAGAGTTTGAGGGCCTTGTGTTGGAGGGCAGATACATGAGCGAGAGATGGAAACAAGAAAGAGTCAATATCCTCAGGCTTGTTTGGACCAGGTACAATGGCACCAGGGATTATGAAACATTTCTTGTAGCACAGCCCTGGTGGAAGGTTGTGAATTATCCATATAAAGACCCAAGCTTCTGAGGGCTGATCGGAATGGAGCTGCGCACTGTCTATGGATATCTGTAAGGCCACATCGTGCTTCCAAAGAGCCCCAGCATTCCAAGCGTCAAGAAGATCTTTGCCACACAAGGTATTGTCATATCTGTCAAGATGGCCGCTGTTATGCTGTGCAAGCTCTGCGTTTACAGCAAGTCGCCTCTCCATGTAATGCATATGATCGGCTACATCATGGGACCCATAGAATGACTGAATCACAAGCCCTATAGGAACAGTAGTGAAGCACTTTTGAGCTTTCTCTGTGCCAGGGAAATAGCAAGTCGTAGAACAGCACGGACAGACTTCAAGTTCCTTGTACAGCCCAGTATAAGCAATACAAGATTTCGAGCACATGTTGCGTTCCAGAGGCATGACCCCAGAGAGCCAGCAAAGGCGACGCTTGACCTGGTCAAAGGACAGAAACTCAGACGACAGGTTGTTGAGTAACTCGATCTCATGGATGCCATCATAATGAGCTTGAGAAGCATTGGCATTGTTGATAAAGTGTCACAGAGACCTAAGCAGAGGTGATGGATCCGCTAGGTCTAAGACTGGACCTGGATTCCGTATATTCTTGATATTGTCATGTTGCATACCAGAGTCCTCGAGTGACATGCCTTTCAATGTGTCGATGAAACACTTTGTCGTTTCCAGCCTGGGTAGGTGTATGGTTCCACCAGGGTCTTCATTATCAGGCTCTTGCACAAGAGGGTCTGGTTGTATAGACTTGCGTTGCTCAGGTTGCCCAGCACCAGAGGCTTTGGGACTTGGATAGGGATGGTCTGTATTTATTTCACCTGAGCCAGTATTGCCAATAGGATCATCAAGATTTAGAGGCCCAAAGTGAGGAGGATTGGCATCAGCTTGGGATGGTCTGTGTTCTCCTACAGATGGCTGAGTCCGAGTTGTCCCCGAGCCTGAGGCCAGCCACTGAAAGAGGTATACCAAGTTAGACCAGTGAATTCAGTCCAAACGGAGGAGGGGAAGACCTGGCCATGTTCCACTTGCCAAGACTCCCATTGTTTGCATGCACGCCTGTGCATGGCTTCTCCCCATGTGGTTGATGCCCATGGGACATCCCCAATTGATATGAGATAGTTGGATAGCTGTGCTCTTGCAGTGAACTGTTGAGTGGACTTCTTGTTCTTGCAGGCTACCATGTGTATTAATCGGGCTGAGAAAAACTGAGAATGTGCATTGACAAGACTTGTAGTACGAGTACACATAGACAAGATGTAAAGGAAGCTTTTCAAGGTGTCAAGGACACGTTTTGAAGTGTCGAGGATTATCGATTTGAGCCAAAAATTAATTATGTAAACAACAATTAATGAAATTATATATGGACTTCCCACTGGGTATCAGTGCCCACCACCTGATTTGGTGGATGGAGAAGAAGAATATGAAGTCAAAAAGGTATTAGACTCACAGAGATTTGGCAGAGGGCACAAACTGCAGTATCTGGTCAAGTGGAAAGGATATCCAGATTTGGAGAACCAGTGGGTCAACAAGGATGACATGTTTGCAGATGAGGTGCTTAAGGACTTCAAAGCTTGACACTCAGAGCAGGAAACACATATAAGACACCTCTATACACTGATACACATTATCCCTCTCATCCCCACATGTCTAACACTGAATCTGCTGCTTCCACACTTGCTAAATATGTCAGCGATGAGTCCTCCATCACCCAAGAAGAGTTCATCAATGTCCTCTCATATTTCCATCCTGTCAAACCAGCATGACTCTCACCTGCCATTGATCAACCCCAGTGTCTCCCAGGAAGCCCAGACGCTGCCCCCCCTGCATACAGTGGTGGGCCCCTCAGTCTGGAAGGAGGTAGCAATCAGTTGGAGGATAGAGCCGTTGAAGAAGGCTCAAGTGGCACTTCAGGAGCACAGGTGACAATTTGCCCAATCCCATCAACCAGCGACATGTTCAACGTCATCTGTGGCTCCTTTGACAACAACTACAACCACAATGCCTGCCACCCTTCCACAGGGGCCTCTCCTTGACCTTGACCTCCTCCACTCCCAGTTCCACCACCAATGGAAGTCATCTACATCATGGAAACAACTGACACAGAATCTGAACAGGCCATTGAGAAGTGATGTGGACAGGACTGGGCCATCCACCATGACTTCAACTCCAAGGTGGACAAGTCGAAGGCTGAAGATGAAGAAGATGAAGAAGACAGAGAACCCCTCTGCCACACCATCTGGGTTGAACAGACCCTAATCAAACAACCAGCTAAGTCCTCACAGCATCACCCCATCTTGCCAATCCCTGACGATTATGAGGTCAATGTAGGGGTCAATTACATCCCCTTCCTCATTGTCGGGCCTCAAGGCTGTGAGACACCTGCCAAGTATGTCGAGGTACCTCTTGTTTAATGGCAAGGTGGCGGATGAGCAGGGGCAAGCGAAGGGAACACTGCAAGGGTCCCCAGTTTCCCCCATACTCTCTGCCATCTACACTGCTCCACTCTTGGAGAAGTTGAATGCCCATCAGGGCTGTACCTTCACCATGTATGTTGATGATGGACTCCTATCTGCGCAGGGTCGAGATTGGAACATGGTCAAAGATGCCCTGCACAATGGGTATAGTATTTGTGATGAATGGTTGTGTCGCAATGGTCTGGCTATTAGGCCAGACAAAACCAAACTAATTTTCTTCTGCCGACCCAGGTTGTCCAAGCAGGACAGTGAGGACGTGCCAAATGGCTTGGAGCTCCAAATTCACAAAGGAGTAGACGAACAACCAAGACCTCTGGATGGGGAGGCTAAGGGCCCAGCTTTACAGCTAGTGTGCCCCCACCCCAAACCCAAGTCGCAACATCATTCTAAGTCACGGAGGCTCAGTAAGCACCCCAAAGGTGATTGGCGAACCCCACTAGGGGGAAGTACCAGAGCCCTGAACACTTACTGGGTCGAGGTGAAAGCTCTAGTATGCTACCTGGGGTTCTTTGTGAACCACAGGCTAGTTTGAAATGAGCACGTTGATATCCTGTGCAACCAAGTGCGGGCAAGCCTCAAAGCTCTGTCTGTACTTGGGAACACACACTGGGGGCTCTCCATGGCCAAGTGGCGGCTGGTGTTTAATGCCGTCTGCCTCCCAGTACTGTCATACGGTTGCCAACAGTGGATCAGCACCCGAAACCGAGTAGGGCTCATCAAGAAAGTTCAGGCTGTCATGAACAACAGTGTAAAGGTAATTTCTGGAGCCTTCAGGATGGCGCCCAGGGAGGCTCTCCATGAGCTGACCAGGGTACTACCTGCCAGGCTTTACCTGGAGAAACTTACGAACACCTCTGCCCTCAGACTTTACCGTGTTCCCCCCACTTCCCAGCTCAGGCAGCACCTTGGACCTGACTGGGTGGAGGAGTCCTTGGGCAGCCTGCACATCAGCAATGGTGGGGCAGAGACTGTTCATCCACACTCTGGGCCAAGGAAGAGTGCAACACGCCCCATGGTCTTGGAGGCACTTGGTGCATGGGTACCTGTACAAGGCCCACACACTGATGTCATGGCAGTACCACCCTGGGAGGTCCCCAACTGGGTCAGTGTGGTGAAACTCAAGGGGCTTTGCAACCCTAAAAACCAGAAGGTGGACGTCACGTCCCTCTACAAGGAGTGGTCTGCTTCGGACGTAGAGAGGGTTATTATCCAGACAGCAGCCATGATCTCTAACAAGGATCGGTTTGACGACCTCATTGTAGCAGGCGCGGCTGCTGTGCTCACTGTCAAAGGTGAAGGTGGGGAGCTCCAGAACCAGGTACAGAAATGGTACCTGGGTATGGAAGTGACCCAGTTTGATGTCGACCTGTTTGTGCTTGCAAAAGCAGCCGAATGGGTTGAATTCTACTATAGAGAACATGCACCCCCCTCCCACATTTTTACTTACTGGCTGGGAACCTGTCTGCGCTCCAAACTATTACCCAAATCCATACTCTCACACATCAGAGGATGGTACTAATGTTCCATAAAGCATTGACGGTATTTGTAGCCCAACACAGGGACGTCAAGATTTGGCTTACTTGGTCTCCCTTGGTCAGGGACAGGTCTCAGGTCAAGATTGCTAGACAGGCTGCTCTCAGTGCCTGCACCATTACCCCCCACACCTTACTTTCTGTGATCCATTCACCTGCACAGCAGAAGGCCATGGCTTGGAAGCATGCCTTTGCTCAATGGGCTGTGAAATGGCTCAAAAAACGTAGAGCCAACCCCATACCCTCCTTTGCCTGGGAATATGCCCTCACACATCCATCTGATGGCAAAAACCACCCACTATGGCTTGGCATCACTAAGGCCATGGTCAACATCACCTGCCATGCCACGTCTACTGCACTCCGACTCATGGTGGGCCACGCCTTCACGTCAGACTACACCAAAAGGTTCTGACCTGACATACCCCCCAACAAGTTGGGATGTGAGTGCGGGTTCACAGACTGCTCCTGGCACCACCTTGTCTATGACTGCCCCCGGTTTGAGGACACACATACCACTGCAGCAGGACATGCACAATGGTGCAGTTTCTCACTGGCTGACCTCATGGGCAAAAACATGGCTCTTTGTGGGAGGTTTTATGACTTTCTGCAACTCTCAAGAGCAGCCTTTAAACCAAACAAGGACCCCACCACAGCAGTTCACATTCCCATTCACATAACTTGAGGGGAGGGCCGGTCTTTGACTGCGAGCACCCCTCAAACCTTGTACCAATACGACCGATGGACTGGGTTGAGTTGGTTTTGTATGACTTCTTCCTACAGTCCACGGACCTCACTTCCCACCCCCCTGACCCTGGTTGATGGTCCCTTGTACCCACATGAAGACATCCCTTCAATTGGGTAAGTGTTTCCATGTTAAAATGTATCCTGTTCCAATTTTGTTGCACCCCATTTTTTCTTTCACGGACATATACCTACCATACTTAGCCATAGGCTCTATCTTGCTTCCACTGGGTGGGTGCACATATTATTCTACCTTTTTCCTTTTGGGATATGTCTACCAATACTTAAATATGGACCTATTGTCTCATGACTGGCTTTGTATCATGTACTGCTCCAGAATATAAATTCATAAATAAAATTTAAAAAAAGTATGTCAAGGTGCACATGGAGAACGACCCTTGGGCACAAGGGAGGATGATGCACAATGGAGAAGTCTATCCCTGACCGCCTCCGCTTCTTCCACACCTCGTATGAATGATGTTCTCAAGTCGATGCAGGCCTTCATCATGTTAAAGACCACACCCTTGCCATCAAGGTGCAGCACCTTCGCTACTATGAATGCCACATCCAGGATGTCAATGACCACATGCAGAAGCTGGAGGACAAGCTGTTCAATGTCACCATGGGGAAGCATGAGTGCATACATCGCCTGGAGAAAGCTGATGCCATTAGGAGGGTTATGGACCAGATGCCACAAGACATCCAGAGGACCACTCCCTGGTCAGCTGAGCGCAGTCACTCAGGCTGAAAAGGGGGTGTTGTTACGAGCGCACCAAGACACTTACTGTCTGGGCATGACCACCACAGTAAGTGGTAATCGGTCATGGACTTATACATTGTCATTCTGTTGTGTCATCTGAGTAGTTGGCTTACTGATTCTGAGGATTATTGTACTAGGACTTACTCACCACTAGGATAGTTGTACTAGGGTTTACGACTCATACTATACTCTTAGCTGTGCCTCAAAGCCAGCGCGTACTTGTATATAAACTAGTACTGTAGAAGACAAAGCCTTCAGCTTAGTCTTCTTGACCATCACCACCAATTGTATCAGTCTCTTGTCTCTTCCATTCTTTGCTCTTTCACAAGTCATCTACCCATCTAAAAGTCACCCTTTGTTCAGCTGACTGTTGAGCCTGTCTTTGCAAAGCCCTAGTTCCTAAGATGAGGACTAGTGGGATCGCTCTGTATATTTGCTAAGTCATTCAGTGCCACGTCTCTCAATCTCTGCCTAAGTCAGGCAAGTGGTTAGGTGATAATGCAACAGGTGGCTTCCAACTTGGAATATGTGGGGATGAAGTGCTTCTTGAAACTGTCATGGAACTGTGCCCATGTTCCAAAATCTATTGGGGTAGCTGATAAGGCTCTCTTCTGTTTATCTTGAGCCCATTCTCTGGCAGATGTGCCAACTTGGAAGTGTGTCAGAGTGGCTGAAACCCTCTTTCCTTCATTGGAGCACGTGGATTCATTGAGGTAGTAGTAGTTCTCTAGATTGTTCCAAAAGGCTTCTGCTTTTGCAGGGATGCCATTGAATGGCTCCAGGGGGGATCTCAATAACTTGGTAGATGCTGTATCAGACATGCTTGCTGGTGTACTAGGGGTGCTTGGTGTGTTGGGTGTACTAGGTTGACTTGGAGATGTTGCATGACTAGATGCTGCTGGGGTACTTGGGTGCTGACTTGGTGTAGGTGTGACTACATGAACTTGAGGTAGTGCCAGTGGAAGTGGTGCAAATACTGTGGCTGAAGGCATAGGCAGGAATGACTGTGATGCCTGGGCTGGGGTTACAGGGAGTGCACCTGGGACTGTTTGTGGTGTCTGTGGCTGGGATACTGTGGTGATAAGTGCTTCAACCCTTCTGGTGATGCTTCCTAGGATTTGTGAGACCTTGTCTTGGTCACTGGCTTCGTTGTGCACTGAGGTGGCACCTGAGGGTGGTGTTCTAGGTGGTGACCAAGCCTGTGTTGCCAGTTGTTGTTCTTGGGCTGAGGTTGTTTCTTCTTCATGGTCAGAAGGTTCTGAATCAGAGAACTGAACAGGTTTTCTGTTCTTGTATTCCCACTGGTTTCTGTGGAAGCTCCACTCAACGACTTTGGAGTGGTACTGTCCTTAAAGGTTTGTGTAATCAAGGTTCTGGACATGGGAGATGTGAGGGTGGACTTGGGCAAAGTCTTTGGTGGTTACTTCTTCAAAGTTGTCTAGAAATACCCAAAGGAAGTTTCCGTCCTTGCTGAAGACTGGTCTCTCAAGGAATTCCCCTTGGATTCATTTGTGGGCTAAGTCATATACTGTGTTGTAGATGCTTGCTAGAATGAGGTCTTCTTCTGCATCTGTGAGGGGTCTAGTCAAGGTAGTTTTGATGTCTTGGCTCATTCACTAGTGACAGGGTAGTCTGGTAACTGTCCAGCCATCATCATTCCACAGGAACTTGGTTTTATAGGCTGGTTGCAAGATAGCTTTGTCAGGCTGGTTTCTTCTGACTTGACAATGGATCCAATGGTAGTCCTCATTGATACCAAAGTGGGTGACTGTGATCTGGCTCCTCCAAAGGTAGTTCTGGAAGTTGAGGATACTTGACATGAATTCCCTGATGTGGTCCAAGGGATGGTTGACAACTAGGGTGACTCTGTTCTGGTCATACTTCAACCTGCATTATTCTTTGAATGCTTGGAGCTCTCTTGGTCTCCTAGTGGGTAGGTGCTCTGCTACATAGACTGACTCTGGATAATGGCAGTGCAGTTGTACAGCCTCTGTCCTGAGGTAATTGGCTTCTTCACTACTGGTGGAGTGCTGCCAGGCAATGGGGTTTACTGGATGTGGTACTGGGGGTCCTCTGATGGATGGGTGCACAAGTTCAGATGGACCAGCTTGGTTGACTCTGGGGATGTCTCTGTTTGGGACAAGTGAGATCTGGGTTGGCAAGGAGAGGAGATGTTCTAGATGTATGGAATGGTGTTCCACATGGGTACACTGGTTTCTTCCTCTATGAGGGTGCTGTGGGTTGTTCTGGGAAGCCAGATTGATAGCCCAATTGACTATGCTTTCTCCAATGTTTTCCAGCTTTGATCTGGACAAGAAATCTACTCTTTATTCTCTAAAGGGTAGATAGGCATTGCCTGGGGCCCACAGTACTACACTAGTGAAGTAGGTGGGGTATCTGGTCTGTAACTGCAGTCACACACTTCTTTTGTACACCAACACCTTCTAAGTCTGTTCCAAAGGTTAGGTTCTCCACAACCATTACAGACTCTG
>WITN01001201.1:0-23068 GCA_015025155.1 Lactarius quietus
GGCCGGTCTATCCAATCCTCCCCCGTTTCCTGCCACCGAATCCCTTGAACACCGCTCATCATCAGAATCACCGTCGTCGAGATCACCACGCCACAGGCCGCTTCGCAGCGCGTGCAGCGGTCCGGCGAACCTGCGTACCAGCCGTCGAGCGCAACGTGGACGTCATCACGCCTCCCTGTCCTCGCCAACGAGCTCGCTGACAAGTGCGCTATCCCCGCCATCGCTTGCATCGAAATCCGCAGCTCCAGCATGTCGCCTTCCTCGTCCGAGGGGTCTGAGAGGAACAGCGCCGCGCTTGCCCTTGCGGTCGACGGTGCAGAAGCCTTCACTTTTGTTTTTGCCGTTGTCTTTTTGATTTTTTTGGCGTCGCTTTCGAGGCGGGCTTCTTTGACTTCGTGGGGGAAGCGGTGGCTCTGGCGCCAGATTTGTTCCTCGTGGCCCTCGGAGCGGGGGCGCTGCTGGCGTCTCTTGTCTTCCTCCATCGGTCGTCCAGTCATCACCGATATTCAAATCTATGCTTTCATATTCGTCCTCTGGTTCGTAAGCGCCCGTTTTCCGCGGGCCGGAGCCGCCGTCGTTCTCGATGGCTTTGACGGCGGCTTGGACCTGCTGGCGGAAGTGGCGGGTGCGCGCTGTGATGTCCTGGGACTCAGAATGGCTTTGCGATCCAGAAGCCCTGACTTCCAATATGCTGCGAACATAAAGTCACGATTTCCCCCGCATACAAGGGAGGCTGATGGTTACTCACCATTCCCGATACCATAGTCGTTCTCTTCGCTCACAACTAGCTCCACGGTCGGCCTACGCTCGATCAACGGGCGGATTTCTACATCATTCGCAGGTCAGTCTTTCGTCGAGAGAAATAAACAGAGGGAAATGCACCGTTTTGAACTTTTTGAAGTTCGGTTTGCCGACCCATTCTGAGTTGCCATCGTCTCGGTTTCGCGCGGTCAGCGCAGGCTTTGCACTGCCTCGTAGGACGTCCATCTCCACCACGACCATAAAGTTACCTCTGAGTCCCACGTCACCGAAATCGTCGATGGACTCCCACGGCCTAGAGACAGCGACGCGTCGTCAGTAGTAACCGTGCCACGACGTCCTCGGTAACTGGGTCTGGGTCTTGTCTTTCTTTTTCTTGGCTTTGGGATTCGTGATGCGCAGCTGGTTGAACTCGCGGTCAAACTCGTCCTCGTGCTTCTTGCCGCGCTTCATCGAGTTGACCGCTTTAAGGAAGTTCTCGTCCGTGTCCAACTTGTTCGTTGACGATTTAGCAGCTGACGAAGGCGGCTTCGCAGCCCGGTTGCCTCCCGTCGTTGCAGCGGCCACCCCGGTATTTTGTTGAGAGGCCGAGTTCGGGTCGTGCTGCGTCGCGGGGACGGAATGTTGGACGACGTTGGCACCCACTGCACGCCGTTTCGGAGACGTGTTTGCTCCCTATTCTCTCCAGTATCAGCAGAACCGTCCGCCATCTCCGCGTCATCGTCGTCGACCCTACTCCGCTTCGTTCCCCTCGCGTCGCCGTCTGACTCGACCCTGGCTTTCCTGCTCCTCCGGCACAGCACTGAGTATCCCAGCGGTGACCGGCGTTACCCCAGTCTGTGTTTGCGTGTCGCTCGGGGCGCGGTCGGGGTTGCTCGCGTCAAACAGCGCTTTGAACTTGTCGAGCTGGGGCGGACTGGGACGGCGGAGGGTCCGGATTGCTGGATGAGCCCGAGAGCAGAGCAGACGAAGGTGGACACCTATATTTCCACGTCGCCGTGGAGGGAGCTTGCGAATTTGAGAGACAGGCTAAAATGCGGAACATGAGAACTCTTTCAAGGGAAGTGTGAATGCATCGGCTACAGTCGGTAACTGACTAGCTTCCGGGGCCGCTTGTGCTGATGCAGCTACGACTGCCTCCTCTTCGAGCTCCAAGGGTGTTGTGGCGCGTTTCGTTGCTCGTCTGGGTGGGAGCTATGCACCACCATTGAGTACAAAGAAGGAGCAAAAGGAGGCCAAAGTGCGATCACGTACCCGGCGAGGTAATGGCGCCTCTGCAACTTGAGGGGCCGCTCCCACTCGAAGGCACAACTGCAGGTGGAGGAAGTTCGGATGTTTGTGGGCGGGATTGAGGGTCTGCGAGCGGGAAGTGCGTCCATAGGAGGCGGAGGAAGGCTCGGCCGACATGGTATTCGGCACAATATCGGGGAGTGGCGTCTCTCCTGAACCTACAAGGCGTTACACGGATGAGTGCAGTGGCCAATTGAACAACATACTTTGCTTTTGCGAGTCCGCAGGGGTCGCTGCTGAGTCGACATAAAACGTGTCCACGTAGGCAACGGCCTGCAGAATGTTCTCCGGGAGGATGAACTCCAGTTCTAGGCTTTGCGTGAAGTATCAGCTTAAGTTCGAACTCGACCCTGCAAGTTGTAACACACCTTTTGGCGACAGACGCTATCTCATCCCATTCGTCGGCACCGACTGCCAACTCCATAGCGCCGCCATCTGCTACCAGTACCACCTTCGCATTCTTCTCCTCAGCCAGTGCCTTGGCCCGGACGAGTGCTTTTCGCCAGCGCACTACGCCAGCGTTCAACGAGAACGCCTCGTACTCGGCTCCACCTCTCTTCACCACATCCCGATATCCAGCAGGGAGTTCGAGTCCTTTCTCGCCGGCAAATATAAAGCGATACCCCTTTAACATGTTAAGCCTAGCTTCATTAGGCTCCCATGAACGCAACGTCTTCAGCGCGGAGGGGAGCGCGGCGGCAAAGCCAGGACGAAACCGGCTCTCAGGTGGGAGTGCGAATGTACGTTCTAGGGCTCGCGGAGACTCGCGTGGGTCTAATATGGAAAGTTCGAGTAACTCAGACAGCCATTCGGGCTTGACAAGATGGGCGGCGGAGAGGAGGGAGGTCATGTGTGCAGGGGTGATGGCGTGAGAGGGGACTAGGTGATGGGTGATATCAGGATGCATCGTCCGGACGACGTGGACACCTATACGGGTCGAAGTGAGCTGTCCATAGACGCGAAGGAGAGTGGTTCGGCGCACCAAGAGACGCGCAGCCGTCGATGGGAATTGGGGTTCTAACTTTGCCGGCCGTTTCGAAGCAACATATCCTTTGCCATTGCACGCTAAAGAGTGGACGTCAATTGATTTACGTGCTACAGATGATGGGCAGCGTACACACGTTAATGGAAGCCCGCTGACGATATCAACGCGGTCATCATGTTGTAGCTGCAGCGTTGCCCCGGGGTTAACGATGACTCCATCAAGGCACCCTTCGCGCCATATCCGCATCGTCTTGTTTTTGGAGTTCAGGATCTGCAATGTTGGCACGTACTCCGTGTTCGTCTGTAACCGTCGTCAGACAGCAGCAAATGTAGGACGCTAAGCGTTTCGTACAACGTCATCCGGGGAGAACCCGCCAACGACGAACTGGCCATGGTCATGAGAGACCTTCTTGTGATTCACCACGAGGTCGCAGTCTTTGCGGCCAACGTGATACGACTTTCCGCTCTTGAGAAGCTTGGACTCTGCACGAGGTCCCCTGTGAGTGTTCGGTATCTTCGTGTGGGAGAGACGGGTGAGGAGAAAAAGGTACTTTGGAAGGCCACCTCGTTCAAAGCTTCACCGTCGAATGGGCCACTGATAATCCACATTATCAAAAGGAGTGTTCGAGTCGTTGGTGGGTAGTAGGCGCGACTGACTCAATGCTGCGCGCATGCGTGAGACGCGTGAGAGTCGCCACGATCAGTTACGTCAACCGCGATACAATGGCAAGCGCCAGCGATACTTATCGCCTCTGTATTACTGCCAAACTCTGGAGAATCTGTACAGTAGGGAACAAGTTGCTAACAATAGGATACACGAAATATGGTGACTCGATATAGGGAACCACGTCAAGTTGTCGTCTGTCAAACCGTCCCGTCTCAGATATCGTGGTACTGCAGTCAACATCGAAAACTCGATTAGGTTTCAGAATTTCCTGTTAAGAAAGCACAGGTAGCGGATCGATTCAAGCGATGTCTATAACTAAGGTGAAGTTGGAGAGAAGTTCGATGCAAGCCGGGTGAAATTACACACCGAGAGATTCTTCCCCTCTTTCACTCACTCTTGACCTTCTAACACTTCCTCCTGATGGCGTGAAAATCATAGCAGATGGAGGCCTATCCAGTTGAAAATACGTGCAGTCCGAAGTGTCATTCGGGCGTTTGCTGTTTGAAAGTGTCGCCTCTGGAAACCTAGTTGCGACCACGCGAGCAGGCCCGTCGCGGATAGCAACGCGATTGTTCAACGAGACAAGCAGCGCATTGGCGTACCTACCCCAGAATTCGCATGCTATGAGTATGTTGGTTATAGATCAAAAATGTCCTTACAATTTCCCCATAATAGCAATACTGGGAAGAACAATATTGGAATCAAAATAATGTAGTATCGACTTGGATTAGACTTACGGGCAGTGGCACCAGTTCGTATCCTATCTCAACACAGCAGGGTCATTCACAAACAGGTACACTTGCGGACAATTACGCACGGGTCTTATGGCGGTCAACAATAAGGCTACGATTGTCACAGTAGCTGAAGGACGATGGTAAGATAATTGAGGTAGCATAGCAGAGTTGAGAAGTTGCCTACTCGTCAATAAGTTGGTCTCGACCGTCAATCGCACAATTTTGGAAACAGCATTTTTGCTGAAAGAGCTAGTCCCCTCGGTACGTCTTTTCTTCAGCTACGTACATGATAAGAGTGATCAGTCAGATTCTCAGAGGATCGGCTAATGGGCCACGAGCTGACCAAATATAGCATTGAAAGGGTGATGAGGCCATCTGTCAAGACGCTTCCGGCTAGCCAGGTCTGAAGGGACATCTTCACCAACCGGGAATATAGGTTTCTCACTGACACAGTGACTTACCAATGCAAAAATCCAGAGCTGACGAGTACCACCCATTTCAGCGACGATTTCATCACTGAAAATGTCCACTATTGCTTTGGGGTCTGCTTGAAACTAGACGGATGTGAGAGCTGGGTCGGAAACATTGTGGTCTAAAAGGGTGTGCTCACATAGATACTCCCAACAACCTCAGATATTGCACTAACAGTGGAGAACTACCCAAAATAAAACCCTTTGAGAGGCGGGATATATTTGGAGTCTAACGGACTCACCCAAGAGACCATCAAACATACCCGCCAGAACTTCTTTTCGCTGAGCACCCAGATACGATGCGCGAAAAACAATTGGACAATCACGGCAGTCACAGAACCGACGAGAACTGGCCCACCCCAAAGCGAAATATGGTTACCGAAGAGGCGTGTCACGTCACCGAAGCCAGAGCCAAACCAGTAGTAAAGGTAGCCAAGGGCGAGTCCTGACTGCACCGTTTCCAGAAAAATTATCCCATAGACTACGGGAAGGCTCGTGAACGAACGGTAAGAGCACAACGTATCGAGAGCCCACATACCTAAGTATTTAAGGCGTTTGCTATCATCCGGGAAGTTGTAGGTGTACACGTCTTTACCATGTGATGAGCAGCCAGGAAGCCTGGCGAAGGATTTGATCAAGGACTTACAGAACTGAGTTATTAAAACTCCATGCAGAGTCCAGTTCCATACAGTACCCAGAAGCTAAGCAGGTGTGTCAACAAGGATGACAAGGAAGCGGTAATGGTTGCGCGTACAAGAGGTGCCGTCCTACAGAGAGGGTTAGCTCATGTCCAGGATGTGAGCCTCAGTGTGAAACATGGA
This sequence comes from Lactarius quietus, assembly GCA_015025155.1. Lineage (NCBI taxonomy): Eukaryota > Fungi > Basidiomycota > Agaricomycetes > Russulales > Russulaceae > Lactarius > Lactarius quietus. Next base: position 5,726 of record WITN01001201.1, read on the forward strand.
AAGTCTTACATCTCGGCGATGTTCTGCACAATATATCCAACAGGAATGGGCACCGACATAACCTACACTAGCCGTGGATGGGCGGAGTTGGGGAGTGCAGGGATAATTTGAAGGGGTCTATTCTGTATCTAGGAGTGGGGCTAACTGATAGAAGTAAGGGCACCAATGTGGAGAATGATGCCTCCTAATTCTCTTAACGGCGGTAATTTATACCTGCGTTGGGACGATTGGAACGAAAAATAGTGCATTGTTGTTAGGACGGTGACTTCCTATCTGATCGAAGTCTTTAGGTGATGAGCGCTGACATACTTCTAGGCATGGATTGGGGGAGAGGGCAGCAACAGCATGTGTAAGATAAGAGGCGTATGTAGCTTTTCCCATCACCTGCGAGTCGAGGGATGATTGGTGAGCCATGAGGTTGAGGCCAGTCACAGAACTTGGGAGAGAATGATGGTTGAATGACTATCGCTCGTAGAGCGCATCCTTCCTGTGCTACTAGGTGCTGACAACCCCTTGTGAGCTTGCTGAGTCCAGGCTTTGAGACACCAGTCGTGATTGTAGTACAGTATGATAGTCTTGATGATAGTAGATTATTGGAGATACTGCGGTCATGATACATACAGCACAACGTCATCGTATTTCCCAGGGGACAGGGTATTCCCACGCATTGCCGAAGCCGTCCAAAATCCGAAACTGCATATGCTGCATATCGTTTTCCTTCTTTTTCATAGAAGAGGCAGGATATCATTTGCCATTGGACGCCAAAGAGAAACCATCAATAAATTCACGAGTTAGAGATAACGGGTGGAGTACATACGTCAATGTTAGACCGCGGATGATATCAACTTGGTCGTTGTGTTGTAGTACCGCAGCATCAAGTACAGCATTGCACAGGGGTCGAAGACCACTCCATCAGAGAACCCTAAGACATGATCAGGGGAAAACTGCAAAATACGAGCTGGCAATGGTCATGGGGTGCCTCTTGGGATTTACCACGAGGTAGCAGCCTTTATTGCCAGCGTGATGCGACTTTCCGCCCTTGAAAAGCTTGGACTCTGGAACCTGAATAGGATTACCTGCGAGAGTATGACATCCTCGTGTACAAGAGAGGAGTGATAAGAAGACAGTACCTTGGAAGCCACTGTCAAATATGTCGGCACGACAGAGGACGCGAGGACGTAGCCATCACGTGAGTCGCCACGATTACGCTGTTACAATTACTTTTGCACTGCAGTGCAGTGTAATCAACACTACCCAGCTACTCTACATCACCGATCTTCTCTAGTATCTCTCCTCATCTCTCCTCACGACATAGACCCCGCCAGGATCCTGCTCGCCATATCCGGCATCGTATTCGACGTCACCGCTGGAGGCGGATCCGAGTTAGATGACGCTTCGGGCTAACAGGTGACGATACTGCTTTCACGGACGGGATTTACTGGAACTTGTATGTTTATTCGAACTAAGTCGCTTGATTGTCCTAATGCCGATCCACATTTTTTTTAAATGCGAGAACATGGAGGGGTGGGACAAATGATTTTCGAGCAGGTATTCATTTGTAGCCAAATTTTCGAGGATGGCGCCACCGCTTGAAGGTTACGATAGGAAAACACGATTTTTCGTTGTTGTTTTTCTTCCACTAGGTGTAGCGTCTGGCTTGTCGCTATCCACGGCCTGGCTCTCCTTAACATATTCCTTCAACGTCGCGTGATCAACTACAGATGGGAGGTAGATTGTCTCAGTCTTGCATTTCCTCCACGCCTTCCATCCTTTTCATTTTCATGCTACCAAACCCTCCAGATACTCCAGGATCACAGTAGTCCTCGTTGCACGTCTACATCACTTTACTCCAACAACTCAAAAACTTCACGCTGGCAGTGCATCAGATTCAGACGCGGGTTTCGTATATCCTTATTCTGCTCCTCATCTCCAGCCAGATTCCTCTGGAAGGTCAGATGCCACTACTTCTGGGGCTACCTAACAGGATTATCCCCACGTCCTACTTACATGTTGCTGCCCTGACGTTATCTCACCTCCTAGTACTAAGTTTCCGGATCGTGATTGACCCAGCTTCTCTCCTTCCGTTCCGAGTGGGATAGTCATCCGCTTGTATATGCACGTCACTATACTGTGTCACACCTCTCACTTGTCAGAATCGCCCGCGCATGCTGGCAGTTAATACAGCGGTTTTGAGTCACAAGATTCTCTGAGGTGCCTTCATTGATGTAGGGATTGGTCACCCGCGGCGTGTTAACTCCTGATCGAATCCGTAATGTAGGCGCGTAGTCACTACTTCGTGTTCGTCTGTAACTCGTCAAACAGCGCAAATGTAGGACGCTAAGCATTCAGTACAACGTCATCCGGGGAGAATCCGCCAACCAAGAACTGGCCGTGGTCATGGGAGACCTTCTTGTGATTCACCACGAGGTCGCAGTCTTTTCGGCCAACGTGATACGCCTTTCCGCTCTTGAGAAGCTTGGACTCTGTACGAGCTCCCCTGTGAGTGTTTGGTATCTTCGTGTGGGAGAGACGGGTAAGGAGAAGACAATACTTTGGAAGCCCACCTCGTTCAAAGCTTCACCGTCGAATGGGCCAGTGATAATCCACATGTTCAAAGGGAGCGTCGAGTCGTTGGTGGGTTAGGCCGCCGGTTAGGCGCGACTGACTCAATGCGAAGCGGACGCGTGAGACGCCACGATCACACGGTTACGTCAACTGCGATTACAAGCGCCAGCCATGCTTATCGTCCTGTATTACTGCCAAACCCTGGAGAGTCTGTACAGTAAGGGAAAAAGTTGCTAACCTCTATGATACGCAAAATATATTGACCCTAGTTATCGTATATCAACCCGTTCCATTCAGATATCATGGGACTACAGTCATTAGGAGTGTTTTCCTGTTAATAGAGAACAGGAAGTAGATGGTCGACTGCCAGATGCGATATCTATAACTAAGGTGAAGTTGGAGAGAAGTTCGAAGCAAGACGAGTGAAATTACCCACCAAGAGATTCTTCCTCTCCTTCACTGACTCTTGACCAGCTTGACCCTCTAACCCTTTCTCTTGATGGCGTGAAAATTATAGCAGATGGAGGCCTATCCGGTTGAAAATACATGTAGTCCGAAGTGTCATTCGGGCGTCCACCATTTGAAAGTGTCGCTTCTGGAAACCTAGTTGCTACCACGCGAGCAGGCCCGTCGCGGATAGCAACGCGATTGTTCAACGAGACGAGCAGCGCATTGGCGTACCTACCCCAGAATTCGCATGCTATGAGTATGTTGGTTATAGATCAAAAATGTCCGCACAATTTCCCCATAATAGCAATACTGAGAAGAAAGTATCGGAATCAAAATAATTATTGACTGGGATGAGACTCACGGGCAGTGGTACCAGTTCGTATCCTATTTCAACGTAATAGCAGTGACATTCACAGAACAGGTACACTTGTGGTCAACCACTCACCGGTCTTATGGCTATCAACAATAATGCAACGATTGCCACAGTAGCTGAAGGATGACGGTAAGATAACTGAGGCAGAATAGCTGAGTTGAGAATTCGCCTACTCGTCAATAAGTTGGTTTCGACCATCAATGTTACGTCCTTGCGGAGACGTAAGTTGCTCGACGTGAGCCTAAGACAATGAGGCAATGACTAGCCAAGAGTTCAAGGGGTTTCCGTATTATGAGTAGACACTCGTAATGACGGTCAAGGGTTCCTGTGGGTTCAAGGTGGTTCAGTGTTACAGTGACTCGGTGGTTCGATGAGGCTTCGCAGCCAAACAATGGAAGAGCAGAGGAGACAGTGTGATTCGCAAGATAAAGACAAAGACAAAGCTGGGGTACAAGCGGATACAAGCTACGTCTTATATACCCGATAATAAGTAGAGATGAGTCGGAAGAGATGAGTCATGTATGAGTCATTGTATAGTAGTATGAGTCAGTGGTAGTGAGTCATAACAAAGGGATGACTGATTAGAGAACAAGGGATGAGATAGAACAGGTAAGCGTATGTCAAAAGGAATGAGTAAGAAAGAAAACGAGTGTCCGGACATGTTATGGTTATGACATGACCCCCTTTCTAAGATAGCACGTCCGCGTACTATCAGTCAAGGTTAGCGTCATCGTACGCGTAACTCTCCGCGCAACTCTCCCAGTCTTCAACTGCTTCATCGCCGTGATAATAGTCACAAGTGGTACCCACGTTCTTGTGACTCAGAGGTACGATGCATGTGGGCTTGCCATAGCATGCGGTATGAGGGCGCCAGCAAAAGCGCGCCGGGTGCCCTACCTTGTTACAATAAAGGCAGGGGCGTTGGGAAGGGCGTCTGGGACCTCGGACAAAGCCCTTAGGGGTCCAGGGCTGGTTGGAGGTGGAGGGACGGGTAGTTTTAGGGTCGTTACCAGGACGTTCTTCGTCATGAAGCTGTGGCATGCCAAGCCACCTAATGTCGTTGCCGCGACCCTCCTGAATGATGTCGGCAACCGTCTGTGTGATTTCGGGGGCGTTGGCGAGAGGGATGGGGGTGGTGTTAGAGAGGTAAGGGTGGACGCGAGCATGGGCCTGAGCAGCAGTGAGACGGTTGCGTACTGGTCCTGACTTGTAGCGCCAGTCGATCCAGTCGCGCGTGAGGGCGACTTCACGCTCGCGCAACTCTTCTTCTTCAGCCAGGAGTGAGCGGTAACGACTCACATCAGCAATGACTCCCTTATCGTTGACAGCGAAAAGGGAGATGTCGACGGCGGTGATGTCCTGATGGTCAGGAGAGAAAATGGTTAGGTCGGCGTTGTTAATGGTAGGAGGAGTGGGGCCGACGAAAGGAGTAGCCTCTAGTGTCCAGCCATAGTGGTCAGGGCGAGCTCCCCCTGGTTGGTATCTAGCAGCAATGACGTAGTGTTGTTGGTCGGCATGGTTGAGAGAAAACTTAATATAGTGGGGCCAGCGTCTGGTCCCATCAGCGACAAGCATCTTCTGACCGTACCTGCCATGGTTAGCGATATTCGGATCATATCGCATGAATCCGTCTGGAATGTCTAAGTCCAGAAGGGTGTCGATAGGGCTTTCGACAGGGGTGTCAGACTCATTGGGAAATAGGACGTCGCCGATACGGTCTGATAAGGAAAGGGTGGATGTGACTGGGGTACTGGGAAGTGTAGATGTGGGTGGTGTCTGAGGAGGGAATTCGAGTGAGGGAGTAGGAGAAGACATGGTAGTTGTGATGGAACGGATAGTGACGGGGCTTTGTGAAGGGGGTGTGTCTTTATATGTAGTTCGTACGGCTATCGGGTGTTCCCGATAAAATTCTTTGATCAATTTGTCCGCGGAGATATTGGTTAACGGTTCCCAGCTGTCATGGGCGTCGGAGAAACCTTTCCATCGGACTAGGTATTGGAGCTGTTGACGCCTTCGTCTGGCGCCAAGAATCTTCTCTACTTCCCATTCAGGTTGTCTGTTCACAAGGTCTGGGACGGGTTCCTGATACTTATTCCCATTTAAGGGAGTTTCTTTGTAGGGGGTAAGCAATGAGGCGTGGAATACATTATGGAGCTTCCATGTTGGAGGGAGTTTGAGCCGGTATGATGTACGTGAAACAGCCTTTGTAACCAGGAAGGGTCCATATCTCCTGGGCGCAAGTTTTGCTGATGGATGGGTGGTGTTAAGGTTTCGTGCCTCAAGCCATACGCGGTCGCCAACATAATAGGGTGTGAAGTTTGAGGGTGTTTCCAGGGTTTGTGACTTCCGGAGAGCGTCAGCTGCATCTTTTCGTGCCTGGGCAAGGGTCTGGAGTCGTTCATTTAGTGATGGGGACGATGTGGTACGAGTAATCTGGTGAACGCGTGGTATATGTCCCATGATAAGTTCGAATGGGGCTTTCTTGGTGGTGGCGTTTGGCCACGAGTTAAGCATATACTGCGCTAATGGCAGCCATCTGTTCCAGTCAGTCTGGTGGTAATTGGTGAAGATACGGAGGTATTGTTCCAGCCTCTGGTTCGTCCTTTCAGACTGGCCATCGGTCTGTGGATGATAAGCGGTGCTGGGGTTATGGGTGATGGATAAGATACGTAAAAGTTCTTTTGTGATAGTGGCGAGGAAGCGGGGATCTCTGTCCGAAATGATACGTGATGGGAGTCCGTAATGGGGAAGTACGTAAGTGGCATACAGTAATGCTGTTTCAGCGGCGTCGATGGTTTCATTGCAGGGGATGAAAATAGATGCTTTGGAGAAAGTATCCGTAATTGTAAGTATAGAATCGTAGGCGTCAGAAACTGGGAGTTTAACAATGAAGTCCAGTGCGATGGATGTGAAAGGTAAAGTGTACGTGTCAGAGGGGATAGGGAAGGGAGGTGGTTTAGGTTTCGTGGGGTTGTTTTTTCGTGATTGACAGATGGTGCAACCTTTTACGTATTCTGTGACCGCTTGTTTCATGTTCGGCCACCAATAGTCACGAGCTATAGCCCAAGTGGTGTTAGAAATTCCTGGGTGACCCGCTGTAGGTGAGTCGTGATAGAGTGAAATTACCCCCCTCCTTAAAGGGAGGTCTTCCACGACCGCTAGTCGGGTATCGTACCAAAAGAAGTTTCCTTCTTTCCTGAGGTTAAAGGTGGTGGCCCACTTGTCTAGGAGACTTCGTTGGTGTAATTGACAGGCCTTTGCACGCTCATCAAGTGAGGATGAAGTTGCTGCTTGTATGAATAGGTGATCAGGGAGGACGGTGACGTCAGTATTATCAGAAGATCCGTCGTCGAAGTCAGGTCGTCGAGACAGTCCGTCCGCCTTGTTTGTTGTTCCCGCAATATGGATGAGTTTTATGTGGTAATCGGCAAGATGGGGAATGTAACGTGCAACTCGTCGGTTTATATGCTGAGGTTTGCGGTAGTATTCGAGATTTTTGTGGTCCGTGAAGACCGTGATCGGGTGGGGTGAACCGAGGAGAAGGTGTCGGTATTGGGTGAGACCGCGATATACGGCTAGGAGTTCTCTATCATGGATGTCGTAGTTTCTTTCGGCATCATTGAAGGTCTGTGAATGAAAGCCTACTGCGACATGTTTGCCCCTATCATCTTTCTGAGTGAGGATGGCTCCTGTTGCGAACGCAGAAGCATCTACTTGGAGAAAGAAAGGATCGGTGAGTTTGGGTTGTCGGAGGCATGGGTTGGACAGGACAATGTCAATCAGTTTGTCCATGGCAGTACGGCATTCTGGGGTCCAAGAAAAAAGGTGTTCTTTCTTAGTGAGAGTAACCAACGGTCGTGCGATGTTGGCGTAGTTAGGGATGAAAGGGCGTTGGTAACCGACTGTCCCTAAGAAACTGCGTACTTCTTTAACCGTTTTTAGTTCCCTGGGCCAGGTGCGTAACCCGTCGGCCTTCTTGGGATCGATGGTGATTTTGTCCCCTTCTACGATTGCGCCTAAGTACTCGATGTGAGTTTGCTCAAATTCGCATTTTGAAGGGCGAAGGAAGTACGACTCTGATGTAAAGAGATCGAGTACATCATGAACGATTTGTCGGTGACGCTCGAGGTTGTTGTCAGTTGCGATCAAAACATCATCCATGTAGACGTGGAGTTCCGTGGGGTACTTTCTAGTGAGGGGGCGGAACATCTTTTCCATAGCTCTACAGAACGTTGCTGGGGAATTGGTGAGTCCGAAAAACATGACCGTGGGTTCATAGAGGCCAAAAGGAGTTTTGAACGCTGCCGTCCACTGGTCTTCTTCTCTGATACGAATGTTATTGTAGCCCCAGCGTATATCGAATTTGGTGAACAATGTTTTGCCCTGGAGATGATCGAGGATGTTGGAAATAAGGGGGAGGGGGTATGTGTCGCGGACAGTCCACGCGTTGAGCTGTCGATAGTCCATAATAGGGCGCAATTTGCCGTCCTTCTTAGCGCGGTAGAACATTGGTGACGCGTAAGGGGATTTTGATTCTTTGATATAACCTTTTGCTAGGTGTTCATCAATAAACTTCCGGGTTGCGTCCAGTTCAGTTTCTGTTTGACGGTAAAGGGAACAGTCCATGGTTTTTGGAGCGCCTGGTATAAGTGTGATGGCGTGATCTTCTTCTCGTGCTGGGGGAAAACGCTGTGCGGCTTTCTCGCTAAAAATCTTCCAGTGTCTATGATACGCTTCTGGTAGTTGTCCGCAAATGTCCTTCTGTTCCGCGTCTATGACGGTTTGGGCTTCACGGGTGACAATTGGTCGAGTAAGGGTGCGCTGGTAACTGGCGGTTTCAATGGTGACGTCTTCTCCTTCTAGGGTGTTAGAGTTCCAGTTAATACGGGGATTAAATGTTTGAAACCAAGGATGTCCCAGGATGAGGCGGTCGCGTCCTAAGTCAGCAACAAAAAATAGTTGTTTGACTTTTTGCGATCCTCGACGAATCCATAGGTTACAGTAGTCCGTGATCCTTCCTGCCCGATTTTCTGAGCCATCCACATTATTAACACGTCGTTCTTGACGAAGGGGACGGGTGCCCATTTTTAGGGTGTTAATGGTACGTTTGTCGATGAAGTTATGGGTAGCGCCGCTGTCTAGCAAGGCTTCAAGGGTGGTCTTTCGGTGGTACATGCACATGGAAATTTTAATAGTCATTGAATCTGACTTTGTACTGTACATGGTAGCCACTGTTGCCGAATCTTCGACCGTAAGAGTTCGGCATCTTAAAAATCCTCTCCCATATCTTGTCCGTCGAGGTACTCGCCACGTTCTTCTTCAGTCATACTCCCAATAGGGCACGGATCTGTTGTATTTTGGTTAGGGTAGGTGGAGGGGAGTTCGGGGTTGGTGTGGTAACAGGGGTTGGAGTAGTGGACGTGGGGGTGTTAGTAACGCGAACGCGAGGGTTGTTGTTCTTTGGGCAATTTCTTGCCATATGACCTTGTTGGCGGCACCGGAAACAACGGCCCTCTTTCCTATATTGTTCCCGTTCAGCGTCAGTGAGTCGCCTGAAAGGAATAGGGGTGTCGGTGGCGTCAACATCCATGGGAACAACGTTGTTATTGTTGTTTGTACGTGTGGGGGTGGTTCGTTGGTTCCTATGGAATTGCCCCTGTCGTTGACCTATAAGGTTATTGTTAAAGAGTTCGCGGACTCTTCTGACTTCCTTCCCTGCCGCTGTTTGCCATTCTGCCATGGTGTTTGGGGTGTTCTCTCGATCGATAACTCGTCGATGGATGTTAGGACGTAGTCCTGTTCTGTAGCGCGCAATAGTGCCCAAGGCGTCGAGGTCCCAACCTGCCATTTTAGCAAGACGGTTAAAGGTGGCGTTGTAAGTGTCTATGTCAGTGCCGTCCATCTTCAGACTGAAGAGTTGATCTGTGGCTGTCTGTTTCTTGGCCGTATCTCCCCAAGCATCCGTAAAGCCATTCTCGAAGGTCGTCCAGAGTGCGGCGTCTGACTTGGTTTTGTAATCTGTCACGCCGAGGGTAGTGATTTTGACAAGGTCGTCCATCCACATCTTAACCCAGTCATCAACGAATGGTCCTTTAATGTATGTGAGTGCTGTGATGACTTTCGTGAAAGGGAGGCTGATGGATGGATGTTCGGCGTTCAAGAGGCAATACAATTTAAACTCATTGAGGAATTTATCAGATGTGCTCCGATCTCCTGAGAATATTCCTGGAGGGACGCCCTGTAGGCTAGTGGGGGTACGAGTAGTGGTGGTCATGGTGGTTCTTACGGATGGGACAGTGGGTGGAACAGTGGGTGCGGTGAGAGGATGAGTGCCTTGGAGTGTGACGGTGGTTTGTATCTGTGTAGCTGCTGTGGTGACGGTGGTATCTGGGAAAGTGGTGGGTGGTTGATATTGTGGGTGACTGGAGTCGGTGATGTGCCAATAGCCTAAACCGTAGGTGTTCTCTTTGGCGATACGAAGTGTTCGTCGGGTGTAGTATTCTCTTTTGTTATATGTGAGGCCGAACCAAGCGTCTAAGTCCCGTCGTTGATGAACTCGACAGGTACTCTCTTTAGTTCGTCTAGGTGGGGTTCGTTGATGTAGTAGCCGGCTTTAGCGTTTGTGGGTTTGTACCAATAAGCAGATCCTTTGACGTGTACTGGTAGATCGTCAACTAGTCTTCGTTCGACAACTACTGGGGAGTCTTTGTCAGGAAAAGTGACTTCAACAGCCGCCACGGTGATTCAGTGATGCAGGGTTACGGGGGATACAGGGGTTCGATGGAGACAAGCGTTTAGAATCAGCTTTGTCTTATGTTACGTCCTTGCGGAGACGTAAGTTGCTCGACGTGAGCCTAAGACAATGAGGCAATGACTAGCCAAGAGTTCAAGGGGTTTCCGTATTATGAGTAGACACTCGTAATGACGGTCAAAGGTTCCTGTGGGTTCAAGGTGGTTCAGTGTTACAGTGACTCGGTGGTTCGATGAGGCTTCGCAGCCAAACAATGGAAGAGCAGAGGAGACAGTGTGATTCGCAAGATAAAGACGAAGACAAAGCTGGGGTACAAGCAGATACAAGCTACGTCTTATATACCCGATAATAAGTAGAGATGAGTCGGAAGAGATGAGTCATGTATGAGTCATTGTATAGTAGTATGAGTCAGTGGTAGTGAGTCATAACAAAGGGATGACTGATTAGAGAACAAGGGATGAGATAGAACAGATAAGCGTATGTCAAAAGGAATGAGTAAGAAGAAAACGAGTGTCCGGACATGTTATGGTTATGACAATCAATCGCACAATTTTTGAAATGGCATTTTTACTGAAAGAGCTAGTCCCCTCACTGCATCGTTTCTTCAGCTACGTACGTGATAAAGAGTGGTCAGTCAGAGGATCAGCTAAGGTGCCATGAGCTCACAAGATGAAGCATTGAGATGGTGATAAGGCCATCGGTCAAGACGGTTCCGGCCAGCCAGGTCTGAAAGGACATCCTCACCAACTGGGAATATAGGTTTCTCACTGACACAATGACTTACCAATGCAAATATCCAAAGAAAATTGGTACCACCCAGGTCCGAGTCAACAGCGGCGACTGAAAGATCGACCTCTTCTGCTATTACTCCGCTGCTGCTTGCTTGAAACTAGACGGATGTGTGAGCTGGGTCGGAATCACGATGGTCTAGAAAGGTGTGCTCACATAGATAGACCCAGCAACCTCCGATATTCCACTAAAAGTGGAGAACTACCCAAATAAAACCCTTTGAGAAGCGGCGTCGGAGATGTATTTAGAGTCCAACGGACTCACCAAACATATCATCAAACATATGTGCCAGGACTTCTTTTCGCTGAGCACCAGATACGATGCGCGAAAAATAATTGAATGATCACGGCAGTCACAGAACCGACGAGAACTGGCCCATCCCAAAGTGACAAGAGGCTCAAGATTTTTGCACTGAAGACGATGGCAAGCCAGTAAAAAACGTAACCGAGGGAGAGTCCTGACTGCACCGTTTCCAGAAAAACTATGCCATAGACTGCGGAAGGACAGTGAGCGGGAAGAGCACAACGTATCGAGAGCCCACACACCTAAGTACTTGAGGCATTTGCTATCATCCGGGAAGTTGTAGATGTACACATCTTGAAGTTCGCCGCGTGATGAGCGGCCAAGAAGCACCAGTGAAAGATTTGATCAAAGACTTACAGAACTGAGTAATTAAAACACCATGCAGAGTCCAGTTCCATACAGTGCCCAGAAGCTAAGCAGGTGTCAACAAGAATGCCAAGCATGCAGCAATGATCATGGGGCGTACAAGAGGTGTAAATCTACAGGGATGGTCAGCTCAACTCCTGGCTGTGAGCCTCAGTGTAAAACATGGCAACACTCACATCTCGATCTGGTCTCCGTATTCCAACATGACCTACACTCGCCGTGGAAGGGCAGAGTTGGGAGGGCACCGGGATAATTTGAAGGGTCTAATATTTTTTATCTAGAAGAGCCAACGAATAGCGGTACGAGCACCAATGTGGAGAATGATGCCTCCTAGAGTCCTAATCCTCTTAAAGGCTAGTCATTTATACCTTCATCGGACAATTGGGGCGTAAAACAGTGACTTCCCTGGCATCTGATCGAAGTGTTTGGGTGATGGGCGCTGATATACTTCAGGGCATGGCTTGGAGGGTCAGCAACAGCATGTGGAAGACAAGGAGGCAGATGTAGCATTTCCCATCGCCTGCAAGTCGAGGGACGATCCGATCGATGAGACATGAGGCTGAGGCCAGTCACAGAACTCAGAGAGAATGTTGGTTGAATGACTATCCCTTGTGGAGCGCATCCTTCCTGTACTACTCGTTACTGACGACCCCTTGTGAGCTTGCTGAGTCTAGGCTTTAACACACCAGTCCTGATTGTATGATAGCTGATCATCGGAGACACTGCGGTCATGATACATACAGTACAAACTTCACAACGTCACCTGTATTGCCCAGGTGACAGGATATTTCTATGCATCCACAAAGCCGTCCAAAGACCGAAACATTGACGCCTGAAGCAGCATAGCCTATCCTTCTCCTTTTTGATAAAAGGGGCAGCATATAATTTGCCATTGGACGCTGAAGAGCAACCATCAATAAATTTACGTGTTAGAGATAACGGGTGGAGTGCATACGTTAATGTTAGACCGCGGATGATATCAACTTGGTCATTGGGTTGTAGTGCCGCGGCATCAAGTAATTGCGTTGCACAGGGGACCCAGGGGTCGAAGACCACTCCATCAGAGAACCGTAAGACATAATCAGGGAAATACTGCCAAATACGAGCTGGCAATGGTCATGGGGTGCCTCTTGTGATTTACCACGACGCACCAGCCTTTATGTCACGTGCGGATCACGTGTCATGACCAGCGGTGTCACCAAGCCGATGAAAGTACGATTCGCATTGCCTGTGAAGGCTGAAGACCCCCCTGAAGTGCGGTTCACTGAAGAAGAAGATGAAGATGCGCTGCAATTGGATGCAGATGAGACATATGAGGTCGCGCGAATGTTGAGTACTGAAGATCATTTCATTGTGGACAACAACACTGGCGATATCGTTCGTTTAGGACTGTGTAAGTCTGAGTCACGTGATTAGTCATTGTGATCAGCAACCCCCAGACCACGAGGATCTGGTCTAAAGGATAAGTCACGGGGGAACCACGATTCCTCAGGTCGAGATATAATTCCTGAGAGGGTATAGTTGGATGCGGGATTCCCAACTCGGTTAGGCTCTGTCCTGTTTTGATTCATTCTGATTGGAACATTCTGATGTTGCTTTATGGCTGTACTTATGATGCGCTGATGTTGCGCCGAACGATTATTGGACGATAGTGAGTCACATACTTGTTATCTCTGACTCATGGTGGGGCCTTCTGCCTCATGTACTGTATGGGTTTATCCCTGTTCATTGATTGGTTACTGTATGCCTGGGTTGTTTATCCCTGATGGCTGATTGGACGATACGATATGGTACGATACCTGTTATTTGTTTGGGACTCAGTTTAGGAGTCAGCCCTGTAGTGTATATAAGGTGCTCTGTCTTGATAGACGAGACCTTATCTTCGTTGTCTTGAGATCTACCTGAACAATAGAAGTGTCGGCTATTAGTGCCTGTTCCTCTCATCTTGTTGATCCTTGTGTGGTCTGTCCTCTCATCTCTTGAAGATCCCTGTTGTATTCCTCCACTTTAAGGCGAAGCCCTTGTCATTTGGTTCATCTTTCATGTTCGGCACTCGTTATTCAACTGCTGTTTGCCTGCTCTTGGATCAAGGTCAACAAAGAGTTCCAAGTCGGAACAACGTTTGTAGAAACGTTACACTTTATTGCCAGCGTGATGCGACTTTCCACCCTTGAGAAGCTTGGACTCTGGAACCTGAATAGGATCCCTTGCGAGAGTTTGATATCCTCGTGTATAAGAGAGGAGTAAGGAGAAGACAGTACCTTGGAAGCCCATTCATTTAGAGCTTGGCCGTCGAATGGCTAGTGATAATTACTTTCAAATATGTCGGCGCGAATGAAACTGGCCCAGCTGCCCCCCGTCCCTAACGCATCACATGACATCATGTGCAACATTACGTGACCAAACAGCAAACTTTTCACCTCATAACTAAAAAATATTTAATTAGTTGTGTGACATGTCACATCACAAAGGGTTATTAATCTGTTATTTACTTTTCTGATTACTTATGTATGTGCTAGGTCACGTGACTTTGAAAATGGAAAATGACAGTACACAATGTATTCAAACAATTTACGCTGACCCGAAAAGGAATCGGATCACGGGGTTCCAAATAACAAGTTGTCGCTCACGACATAAACGCTACAGGTGGTAGGAAATATTTATAATGTAAAATGTGTGGATGAATGTAAATAATATATGTGCAAAGTAGAATGGGAAAATATGTACGAGAATGTGTGGTATGGATAGTTCAAAGTTTCGACATGATCCAATTACATTTCCACTTTTGGAAGGAGGGAGAAAATGAGACTTTCGTCAGTGGATTGTGAGACGAGGAGTCACCGGGTACTCACCAAAATTCAGTAGCGTGTTGACCCACCCTTTGCCTTCAATACATCACGTACTCGGTTGGGCAAACTCTTGTACAGCCTGTCAATATAGTTCTGATCGATTTTCTCCCATTCCTCCAACAAAGCAGACCACAACTGGTCGAGATTGGTTGGCAAAGGGTCCCGAGCGCGTACCATTCGGTCCAGGTGATCCCAGAGATTCTCGATGATGTTCATATCGGGGAATTAGGGCACCATGGCAAGACATCGATGTCCTCAAGCTGGAGCCATCCTGTCACATGCTTGGAGGTGTGCTTCAGGTCGCGGTCATGTTGGAAATAAATGTTGTTGCGGTCCAGATTATGGTCATTGAGGGTGCCCAGGAGGTTTTCAGAGAGGATATCGATGTACATTGAACCTGTCCATGATACCATGGATACGATGAAGATGGCCAACACCATGGCGAGTGATACACCCCCATACCATCACGCTGCCGCCACCATGTTTCAGTTTCTTCTTCGTGTATCTGGTATCATTAGCTTGCCCTGGCTCTCTCCAACACCACTGGCGACCATCCGAGCCAAAGATTAAATTTCGACTCATCAGAGAACACTACGCCCCCCAATTCTCATCCTCCCAATAGCAGTGACTCTCTGCCCAGTCTACCCGCTTCGTCTTCTGCTTTCCGGTTAAGAGAGGTTTGGACTGACGTGTGTACGCCTTCAGGCCACGTTTCCGAAGTGAATTTCGGATGGTATCGACATGGAGATGGGGGAAGAAGGTGCGCTGGATGTCGGTTGCATTCTTGCAGCGGCTAGATGACAGCATTCGACAGGCTAGATCCATGTCCTCTTGCTCATTTTGCATTGCTGACCCTTCTTCTTCCCTTTGACAGTGAAATCACTGGTCTCGTCATACTGGTTGGTGATGCGAGAGACTGTAGAAGGGGAAATGTTCTCCTGCTTGCTATCTGTCTTGTTGTCATCCAAATGACTTCCTCATGACTATGGCAGCCTTTTGAGCTGGCGTGGTGTCTGCCAGAGGCCGGCGAGGCATGGTCATGTATTGGTTTCGTGTGCAACACGTCTCGATGGTGGTCGAAAAAGTGAAAAAATGTTGGCTGTCTAAATGTGGAAATGTAATCGGATCACCATTGCGACGTGCAACCACATTTTCTCAACATCAACAACATAGCCAACTCTCAAATTTTGGATGGTTTTACTACTACCTATTATCTATATTTTATCTCATACAAAAGTCTGCTAACAAGTCTCCGTTGCTGAGCTACAACGTCCACCATCCATGAAAACCCATGATCCGATTCCTTTTCGGGTCAGTGTAGATGCCCACGCATGTTCCCACATACCCAAATGATACCACTCACAAAGGATGACTTCGCCCCACCGTCCGTGAGTCATTGCACCCAGTCAAAGTGCAAGGCTACCCTCCCAGATGGTTATAAGTACAAGACCTGTGAAAAGTGCCAGAATATTAGCAGGCTCTCCATGCAGAAGAACGTAAGTGGGACAAAACTGATGAAGGACTACCACTACAGCTCCAAGTGGTCAACTTGAAGAAGATAGTGATACGGAGCTAAAACAAAAGGTCAGTTCATTCAAATTTCGATTTCTACAAGACCTCTTACCCAACAAATCATCCAGGAAAACAGCGCCATAAACTTTATGGACAAAAAGGCTCTGATGGCCCAGCTAAAAAAGATATTCAAGACAACAGATCGCATCTTTTTCATGCGTGCTATGTGTAACGGACGAGCACGGTAAGGGGGATGACGAGTTGCTCCCTAATACTTACTAAGGCGGTGAGGACGATGACTGATACGCCGGGACGATTACTGTAGCGTTATTACTTAACGCTGGCCTGACTTAGGCGACTTGTGAAGGCGTGACAAGAAAAGAATACGTAGCTGTGTGTTGATACACCAAATCAACGTAGATATTGGGTATGTCGGAATAATCACAAGGGACTGAATCCACAAGGATGAAGAGCGAATAGCGATTACTTAAGTACCCAAGGTACTAGTATATACGAAGAGAAGTGATGATTCAAGAAGACCAAGCTGGAGAGCTATGGTCTGAAGATAGGGACTTATATACAGTTTACTCGCTGGCTTTAAAGCGCAACTGGAATCCAAACCTAGTACAACTATACTAGTAATGAGTCATTGTCCGTTCTAATAATACCTGAAACACCGGCACTCCAAGTACCGACGACGCGTAAGTGTCCATGACTAATATGTGCTTACTATCGTAGTCATAACCAAATAGTAAGCAGTCCGAAACTCCGGAATATACATCATCCTTCGAAGTCAGCAACAAAACAATGTCAGCGTGACATTACCCCCTTTTCAGGTTGAACGACCTTGTTCGAAAACCCAAGGAATAATCGTAGTATTCCGACATACCTCCACCTCCTTATCCATAACCCTTTGAAGCGCATTGGCCTCCTCAAGCCGTCGGACATACTTGCGCTTCTCGTTTCCCACTGCGTACTGCTCATTTTCAAGAGCTGTAATTGCCGCGTGGAGATCGTCGTAACGCTGCGATACATGGCGGTAACGGAGATCTCGGCACCCAGCGTTCGATCTGGAAGCTCGGCAATGGCCAGATCGACCCATTGACGACCCCCAAAATCGTTACGCAGATAGTGCAACTGATCGTGCATGTAATCGCATGTTTCAGCGTCGAAATCGGGGCGCATGTACGTCACCTTGTTGGATCTCCCTCCCTTCTTCATGCATCTGAAACGATAGTATTGTTCCCAGGTTTTCAGGTGGATATACTTGGCAATGGTGTGCTGCCCATTAACGATCATGCGGAAGGGAATGAACTGCGGAGGAATGTTTAATTTCAAATCCATCCAGGGCCTCGGCCTTGTCCTTAGCCTTCTGTCGCTCAACA
>WITN01001202.1:0-23029 GCA_015025155.1 Lactarius quietus
TTTCTTACGATGTGGATTACTGATATTATTACCGTACGATGACTGATGACTGTAGCAGTTGTGGCGTTAGTATTAGTGGACGTTACCAAGCCGTATTAGTAGTGGCTGTATCGCTGACGAAGGCGTACAGTCAAGAATCAGTTATAAGGTAGCTGTCGACTGATGTAGTCGACAGCTTGACTCTCTTGTATCATTGTCTCAATCTACTCGGGTTCTTCCCCATCCCGCTTCGAGTCATCACTCTCTTAGGGAGGCTCTTTCAAGAGTCCTCAAGACAAAGTCACACCTTCGCATGTTGACACGAGTTGCTAAGTCACGTTACTTGCCATCGCGTGTAGGGTCTAAGTCAGACCACGATCATAACACTGACACTCATGGAACATCCGTCCTTACCATTCCCCGTGAAAGCCACGTCGCGTTTTCACGTCCAGTTGATCCGCGATTACCACAGTATGAAGAGAATCGAGATGAAGCAGAAAAGCGATTGGCGCGCACTGTGCAAGTTCACCAATGCGGCCAGGGTTGCATCAAATTGGTTTGAGGCCAGTTTACTTGCAAAAGGAGGGCACCGTTTCCATTGGCAGATGAGGATTGGATACAAGCAGACGGAACATGGGGCCCTAAACGAACGTACGGTTATTTCAATAACTGGTGTCCATCCATCCTCCAGTGTCTACGTGCAAACCATGACATCAAACTCATCACTAATGGGATAGAGACGAAGGACATTGCATGGTACATTACACACTACGTTGCCAAAAAACAAAGGGCCTCGTCAAACACTTCAGCTCTGTTGGCAAAAATGTTCGCCTTTCACGGTGCAAGTGATACAAGAAACTCTGATCTTGTTGCGACAAACAAAAAACTTATTCAACAATGCAGAAACGCGTTAAGTCGCGAACAAGAACTTAGTGCCCCGGAAGTGATAAGTTACCTCATAGGATGGGGAGATCGCTATATTTCCCATCACTTCGAAACCATACCCTGGTTTTCCGTCCTATCTTCATTACGAAAAACATTTCCGGTACTCAATAAACCAAGGTGAATACACTGCCAAAGTATGATGCACAAAACTTATTATGAAACAGAGCACAGGGTGTACAAGCAAGCGTGGCAGAAAATCGGGAGAATGGAGAAACTGTCACGCAACAGGTTAGTTGCCAGTTCTTGGGAAGTAGACAAACTTAGATGATATCACAGGAAGAGAATGACGATCTCATCACCTTGGAAATGGTCCAGGGCCAACTTCAGATCAGAGATCATGCACAAGAGTACATTGACAGAGGAGACGAGTTGGAGAGTTGGTCGTACTTAGACTATTTTCTTGGCACGTATGATGGCCTCCAGTTAAAGGAACGCGAGTCTCGTGACTCTCATCAGGGACGAAAGCCCAACACAAGAGTCCCTTACCGAGACGGCTCAAATCGACAGGGTCATTGCCGTATCATCAGATCACCAGGGCATGAAACTATGCCTTACTTTCCGGGACCATGGTTTCCCAAAAGAGAAGAAGAAAACTGCAATGGCTTGTTTGAAGCTTCCATGCTGGCCTTGTTGAAGCCATGGAGAACGCTCGCGGATCTAAAACATGAAAACCAATCATTTCGTGAAGTCTTTGACATCTTCGTAGCTAATGCACCAGCTGATACTTGTCGGATCATACGGAATGCGCAATTTTTTCATGAGTGCAGCGAGAGTGCAAGGCGACATACCAAGGAAGATGAAGGTGCTGTCGAGTCGACCCAAACTACCGTGTGGACTGAGCTTGACTCAGAAGTGGTGGAAGATAGCCGAGAAGATATGGACGCCGATTCCAACCAGTTTGACAGACTCATATCGGAAGAAGATATTTACCGAGTTTTGGACCAACCTTACTCTCCTCGTGAACAGTTGTTCGCTGACGCTGCGGTCGCTATCGGAATGGAGGCAGGTGTTTTGCGAGGCGATGAATATAGCACAGCCTATCCCCGAGCTGCGCCCCTTGCGAATGAAAATGACCTTCAGCGATTTCAAATGTGGGACGCAGTTCTGCGAAATATACCAGACGAAACAACTGCAATTGCATCATCATCCGACGAACAGGACCTGCTCTTCCTTGGGGAATTACCCACAAGTATGGATGTAGATGGTGAACCTACAGCGTTTCCTATACCCCAACAAACACCTCCGACTGGTGACATGGATCTTGTCCTCAACGAACGTCAGATGATGGCATACAATATCATCACCAACCACTTACGGGATCATCTCGCACAAAGAAACCCTCCCCAGAAACTAGTTATTGTCCATGGACAAGGCGGCACTGGAAAGACTGCACTGTTGAATGCAATCTCGAAGACGTTTGACGATTTAGGTGCATCTAACTTGTTGGCGAAGACCGCAACATCTGGTGTCGCAGCAAGTATTATAGGGGGACAGACGTTGCACAGCTGGGCAGCATTGCCAATCACGACGCCTCGTTCTGACAAGTGGCTGACTCACCCAAGCAAGGAAGTAGATGCCCGCCGAAAGAAAAACATGGGAAGTGTATTGTGGTTAACAATCGACGAGATGAGCATGTTGACAACACCTTTATTGGTTCACCTTTCACAAGCCACAGGCGTGGTCCGCTCGGGGCTCACTGCAGTAGATGCGACTGTTCCCTTTGGTGGCTTGAACGTGGTCCTGCTCGGTGACTTCCATCAATTCCCACCTGTTGCGAATGCAACAAGAGAATTATACTATCCCTCGCCACAAAACGGTACTTGCCAGTTGGGGAGAAACCTCTTCGAGCAATTTGATATTGTGATCAGACTTGATCAACAAATACGCGTTCATGACTCGGGTTGGAATGAAATATTGCAACGAACACGCACTGGCGATTGTACGAATCAAGATATTGCGTCCATCAGAAAACTGGTACTTACCAATCCCGACTGCAACATTCCTGACTTCACTTGCCCTCCATGGTCCGACACAATACTTGTCACATCGCAAAATGGTGTGCACAGTTCTTGGAACGAGTTTATGTTGGCACAGCATGCTTGCAGAGCCGGACAGATAAAATATGTCGTGTATGCCCATGATCAAACCAACGGTCAGCCCCTAACAAAAAAACAATGACTTGCAGTGGCGCACCTCAAATCAAATGAGACCAATCACTTGCCGCACAAAGTCGAACTGGTAATAGGCATGAAGGTGATGGTGATTATGAACATATCAACTGAAACTGACCTCGCAAATGGCTCTAGAGGTGTTGTAGAAGACATCGTCCTGGATCCGAGAGAGAGAGTTGATCATAACCATGGCAAAACTATTCAACTGCAATACCCCCCAGCAGCTGTCCTGTTTAAACCGCTGTTCAGTCGAAAACATACATTTCCTGGCCTACCGGAGGGGACCGTACCCATTTTCCCCACGCAGAAAAGCTTCAAGTTGGGGGGGAAATCAGGGATCCGTGTCGACAGAGAACAGATCGCACTTACTCCAGCCTATGCCTTCACCGATTTCAAATCGCAAGGTCAAACAATAGAAAATGTTATTGTTGACCTTGCCAAACCTCCTTCAGGAAATTTGACGGGATTTAATGCCTATGTTTCGCTTTCGAGAAGCCGTGGAAGGAATAACATAAGACTTCTGCGAGATTTCGATGAAAGACTCTTCACTGTCCATCCCAACGAACACCTATGGAGGGAAGATGCGAGACTTGAGGTATTAGAAAAGGGAACTCAAAAGCGGTATGACGCCGGAGAGTTCAACACCGATTGCTGTACCTAGGTAAGTTTGGCTTGTTAAACTTCGTCAGCATAATTTGACAACATGCAGCCACCAAAGACAAAGGTGGACGCCTCGGGCATCACCGAATCCTTG
Organism: Lactarius quietus; assembly: GCA_015025155.1. Classification (NCBI taxonomy): domain Eukaryota; kingdom Fungi; phylum Basidiomycota; class Agaricomycetes; order Russulales; family Russulaceae; genus Lactarius; species Lactarius quietus. The sequence continues at coordinate 3,850 of WITN01001202.1, forward strand.
ACTTTTTCGTCTTCCTCTATGCTGTTGACGCGTTGACCAGCCCCACTATGTATCATTTCAAACTAATCCTTTTCCTCCACATTCCTTCCCTTTCTCTTGATACTCAGGCTTGCATTGAAATCGAAACTTGACTCTGTGATATGATCTCTCATTGTACACTGGTAACCTACTATAAAAAGGTGCGCATTTCGACTTCTGCCACAGTAAACGTTTCCCTCTCACATCATGCAAGGCAGTCTGGCCGCCTATTGAGCTCACCTTCTGCAATCAAAGCACTACGTCCCTGCTCCTCATTTCCTTCAGCAAGTGCGATGGCAATATGAAGACGCAGGTCACGTCTTGGTTGATACCTCAACAGGCAGCAATGTCGTGGCAGTTGTCATCGGCCGCGTATTGGAACATCGCTTATGCTGTGGACCCAACGGCAACTACCTCAACTTGGACTCGGAGTTTATTACTCTTGCTACGGCAAAGTTCCAACTGCAGTTGGGCAGGCCGATTGGTACTGTGTTTGCCATCGACTACGACAAAGTGCTCGAGAATGCTGCGAAGATTCAAGCCCAGGTAGCCTCTACGCAAGATCGCCGTAATTTCATCATCCCGGATGGAGCAAGCTGGAACCTGCGTTTTGCACGCAAGGTATTTCAGAAGCGTGTAAGCAACCTGACAATTTCTCCACACATTTTCTGCCTCATTTGTTTCTTCCAGGACCACATCATTACCGAGCCGGATAAAGTGTACCTTGACGATCACACTGATCTGCACATGAAAGGTTAGCGTGTACATTGTATTTCAAACTGTTACTGTAAACTTAAGACCTCCTGACAGACAAATCTAACCCGGCTAACCTTGCTGAGAAGAGCGGCGAATGCTCGACCGCTCAAGGAAAAGGTTCGATGCCATACACAATAAAAACTGTGATGCCGATTAACTTGATCAGCAGAGAATGAAGATCACATTGCTACGTCACCTGAACCCACTGTTCCAATCAACAAAGGTTGTAGCTCGTTGCTTTGGGAGAAGACACCGCGCTGACCATTTCACAGAAGAAGGAGAGGTTGCCGAGGCGGTGGATGATGAAACGGAACATTGGCCAGTTCCACCACGACTCCGGGAAGAGCTGAATAAGATCAAGTTCGAATACCGCGCAGTCCCCTTGGCCGTATATGTCAACGACACATTCATCGAACCCGCCAACGTCAACAATGCCATCAAAGGGGCTCTAGTTGAGCTCCACTTCGAACTCCACCACTTTGCGATTCGAAAGAAGGCGCAGGACAGCTTCAATGCCACAATTGAACAAATCATCGTTCTTCGCCCTGGCGAAGCTTGCCCAGTTACTGCATACAAAAGGAAGAACCCACGCGATGGACCGATTCGTGTGAAAGTGACCATTTTCCTTCAGAAACGAATTGGCGAGGGTTCTGGCAAAACAGACGAACATGCCACCGACAAGGAGAATGAAGGACCGTCAATGTCCAAGAAGCGTCGCAGCACCCAGAAAGCAAAGGAATCTGAGAATGATGTTGGTGCGTCGATGTCCGAGAAACGTCGTGGGAAACAGAGGGCGAAGGAGTCAGAGGACGAGGTCGAGGAAGACGTTGAGAAGAAATGTGATTAAGTCGTGGTATGTCCAAATCATCCCTGCAAACTTTCCTTGCTCACTGTTTCGGAACCTAGTGTTTTTCTCTCCTGTTGTACAAATACGTGTGTTTGATCGCAGCTTTATGCTTGTGCGTTTCATGTTGTTGTATGAGATTGTCTCTGATCTCGCGTTCCATTTGTGCTAATGTATGTATGGCTATTTTTGATTCTTTGTTTAAGTCGCGTCCTGTACTGTCTCATGTTATCGCTCTTGGTTTTCTTACTATGGCTCTCACTCCGTTGTTAGCTTCAAGTTCGACTTATATACTAAAAAACCCCCAAAAAAAATATCGTTGGTAGTTGTATGAATAGATGGTGGACCTTTGAATGTACGCTTGCGAAAACAGATAACGCAATTCCCCTGAATAAAGCAAGGTCTAAGTCGATAAAGTCGACACCTAGTATTTAACATCCTCGTTGTATTCTGCTATGAGCGTGAGGGTTACGTCGGTGACGACTCGGAAGACCGGGACGGCCTCGGACGATGTGACAGTCGCAGAGCTATCTTTATGTTGAGACGCACTTTCGTTTGATTTTGATTTGGGGCTTAAGGGCCTGTTCGGTGCACGCGTGGCGCAATATTGCGCCCGCCAATGAAAAAACTCCACCCCAACCTGGCACTGCGGCGCAACTTTTCCGTTCGGTGCACGTTGCAACGTAGAGTTGGGGCAAAAGCGCCATGGCGCAGCCCTAGTAAATCGGCGCAGCAGAAATACCTATACCCCACTTTCGAAACCCCAGCCCCGAAGGTGACTGTGACCATGAAATGTACTTGTAATTAAATCTTTATTTAATTTTGGTAATATATGTCTACTTTTACTGCTCATGCACATGCGACACGCGAAGTCACTTGGATTAATGGTGCGTAAGTTGTGTGCAAGAAGCAACAACATGTTGTATTGGAGGAGCCGTGAGCGTTCTTCCCACCACTTTCATTTCCAAGCAAATATCTCATATTCTTCTAGTGTCCACAATGTTGCTCTCTACCTCATTCCCGCTCACCTTCGCAGCGAGGCAGGACACCTTCCAGTGATTGTCCTGGTGGCCCTCCACATCACTCTCATTCCTGCAGCCTCATCCATGCGCATCTGCATAGCCCACCTCCATGCAGCAGGTCTCCCTCAATCCAAATTTCTTCATCTTGTTCTTCATTGTCACCACCACACTGTCGCAGTCGCCACTCACCATCCTTCTCACCACAAGAACGTGGCTGGGACTACAAGAGCAGAGGACACTACAGCCGCCACCAACCAGCATGCCAAAGATGCCTCAGCCCACCATCAGAACATGGGCGCACCCCCAGTCAAAGCCCCGACCTCCCAGGCCTGTCGCAGACACAGTCCCAACCTCCGCTGCAGCATGCGAAAAGGCCACTCGATGTCCAGCAGCCGTGTCGGGAACGTGGCGGGCGTCACAACTGGAGCAAGAGCAGAAGGTACATGCTGATCTCGATCCTGTGTAGACTCCACCGCAACACCAACCCCCCACCTGGAATAAGGATCGAGGGACAGGCAGAAGTGGACAGGCAGAGAAATAGGAGAGACTCGAGCGAGGTACGTGTGTCGTTTCACATCCCCTCACTTCGAGGCATGTAATGCTGCCCCACTCTTCACAGAGCTCTGATGGTAGCCAGGACCTGGCCGAGTTTGCTTGCCAAGAAAGTGAGCTCAAAGAAAAGGCGCTACGTAATAAATAAAGTCGTTTGTACATGGAAAAGAACAACAAATAACAAGATGAATAATGCCGATCCTTTGAGTATGTATCATAGCACCACAGACCATGAGTTTTTCTTCAAGTTCAGAACCTGAGTCTTTGTCCAAGAGATTGACAGAGGCGTCCATGAGGCCTGAGGTGGGGAAGGAGGGTGCGATGAGGGCAACTTGAAGATGCTGCTACAATAATGATTAGATTTTTTACGGTAATTTACATGTTAACTTTCAGTTGTGACAGTCTGTGTGATGAGATCTAGATGAAAACCCGGTCTTTCATTTTTTGGGGCCAAGGTGTGTTCGGCGAGTGTTCCACGGCGCCATGGGGCCAAAACCCCCCAGGTGGGGGGTTGCGGTTCCACTTGGCGCCGAGGCGCCGAATTCCCTGCACCGAACAGGCCCTAAAAGTCTTATCCGAGGTCTCGTCCGAGGTCTCGTTCTCGTAATTTTCGAGAGAATGTGTCGACTCGGAATTACTGACACTGTACACGACTTGTACACGATGCACCCTAGTAGGGGTCATGTGACTTTTGACGCTTGACTAAGTCAATGACTTGACTTGACCTTGGTGACTGTGACTACTCTGACCCCGAGTCACACCGTCTGACCCGTACAACACTGACTGACAGTGTCGACATATTTGTCCGCCACAGTGCTAGTGTTGCTTGCCAGGCGAACTTGAAGTTTGGGCCCAGCTGTATCGCAGCTCACAGCGCTCATAGGCTATGCAAGTCACACTCCGAGTCTCGCTTGTCGTCACTGCCCGGTGCGCCGTGCCGTGCGGTGGTCCATGAACTCGTGTCCTTGTGCTCACAAGTTTCGAGTTGGACCAAAGTACCAGTTACTCGTAGATCCTACCTGGCAGCCCTCAACCGCAGCTGTGACTTCCGATTCTTCGCCCCATTGGTTGCGTCTCAGCTGAGGTTTAACTACTATTCTCACGACGGCACGCGAGTTTACGACGGTAGTTATCCTTGCACTACGTGTTCTACCCTTCTGTGCTCAACCTGCCAGAGATGCCTGCCGCCCTCGGTTCAATCTGTGCGGATACTAACAGTACCAGCAAGATTCGCTATCGTGGAGGAAGAGAGCGCGATCCTGAAGACGCACAGCTGTGGCCACCATGGCAGTCACGGTACTCGCTTCAGTAATTCGAGAAGGCACCCTACTTGCATCAGCTACTTCAAGTTGAAAACTTTTGTAAATGCCCCACACTCCCTAGTGACAATCACCTTTACAGTACCCCGACTTAGAGCTCAGAATACTCAATTTTCAAGGTGATTTTGCAGTCCCAGGGTTGCCCTTGCGGTGACCAAGAGCAATCTGGTCGTTTGACTGCAAAAGACGCGATCATTCCCGTGCAATAGCGCCGTCGTTATTACTTGCATGCGTACAACCCCATACTACACTGCGCGACGGTATGGCTGCGAATGCGTACTAGTGCGATTGTGATAGACAAAAGTAAACTGCGCTTTCAAAGTCGCGTCATGACCCCACCCCATTCACCAAGTGCAAGCGGCGGAGACTCAGGTTCCCCTCGGTCTCGAATAAGTTACCAGCTCATCCCAGGTCCGAAAGCGTACCAGACCTGTCCTAATAACTTCGTTACTTGCAAAAGGAAAGGGTTCACAGGACGAGCAAATTGCCCATAGCAGCTGGTACCAGCCAAATTCACGTAAGAAGCACGTAAGGCGGGGGAGTCTCACAAACCGTAACCATTTGACAGATGCGTTCGCATAAAATGCAAGCGTAACCTTTTCATGATGTGGTGGCCACGAAACCAGAGACCTGTCTTACAACTTATGTAGCGAGAATTACTTACGCCCAACAAATCACCAGCGCCTAGCTGATTCGAGAAACTTCTTTGATAAGCGGAGAAACAGTAGCTCAACGGCCACACGGGCTGCGACGGTCGCAAAAGTGTGAAACAGAGTGGTGATGCAAATGATATACTGTAGCCCTAACACTAAATATGAGCGTTAAAAACCCCAAGCAAATACTTTTTTACCATCCCCCTTCTACTCCTGTATCTTCGCCAAAATCTCCGCATCCTTAAACAAAAAGTACTCCTTCCAAAACGCACACACACATCAGCCACACATCCAGCCTCCTGACGAAAAACTACAAACGCACCTCTTCACCAACTTTAATCACATTACCCCCCCACCCCGGCAACAAAACCCGGTCGCCCGCCTGGACGGACGTAGGCACCACCCGACCCTCTTTATCAGGTGCACCGGGCCCAACTGCAATGACAGTCGCTTCTGGGAGTGGGCTCGACGTTGCGGAAGTGGGTAGGAAGATCCCCGAGGCCGTTTTCTAAAACACCAGGGGGTAGCTTAGTTTTCTGGTATGGGTATGGAGGGAGAGGAACACGCGTACGGTGTCGGGCTTGAAGCGTTGGACGAGGACGCGGTCTAAGAGGGGCATGAGGGACTTGATAGACTTGAACGTAGCCTGTGCAACTGCCTTTTCGCATAACACGTCATCATCCCATTCCTCATTCCCTGCGCGTCACAAAAAAGAAAACACACCATTTTTTAGCGTTAATGTAAGGGAAGAAAACGAAGGAGGAAGAGAGGGTAAAGGAAAGCCTATACGCGGAGGGACAGCAAACGCGTGTAGAATATGAATGAGGTCGGAACTGCACACTCCCAACTCGACGCGCTTTTACCGAAGCTATATTTGTCCGGCACAAACAATGTCACGTGAGATCACGTGCTGTGCGGATGGGCGACACGGAGGCAAAAACACACTAGACCGGTGACCGTCTGTATATGAAGGTAGCCCTGCGATATCGATAATCATAGCCAGGCTGGTCACGAGCCTAAAAACACACACTGGCATGTAACGGACGAATAAAGGACAGCGTACAAACAAATAGCAAAAAGACATACAGAAGATAGTGAAACCGAAGGAATTATCGCATCGCGGGATCATGAATGCCCAATGCCAATCACCGAATCAACATGAACGATAAAGAAAAGAAAAAGAGAACAACGGAAACACGGTACATATTAGTGGGAGTTCTTCAAAACGTGCGTGTATATGTACGTAGCAAGAAAGAAAGAAAAAAAAAAAAAAAAACATTAGCCCTCTCGACGCCCTCGACAAGAAAAGTGTGTGAGCACCAGAAACCGTTTGTCCGTCGTAGTGGTGCTCTTTAAATTACTCTCTTGCGGCACGGCACTATCAGTCCTGCAGTCCAACAATCCCAGTGCGCCCACCAGGGAAACTCATCCGCCTCGCGCGTTCCGCCATCACTAACCCATGGCCGTGGCCATGCCCATGATGCCCAGCCAACCCTCGCCGCGGCAACAACGGCACGTCCTGCTCGACGAGCCCGCCAACGCCAACGCCAACATCAAACGCCGTCGTCGTCGCCAACCGCTTCGCATACTCCGGTCCGAGGGTCTGCGACGGCAGGCGCTTGAACGTCGGTCGCGTGGGGTCTTCGGCGGCAAGAGACCCCCCAGGTGCAGGCGAGGCGCTCGTGCTCCCACGGTCATCTGCGTACGAGCTCGCGCTTCTATCGCTGCCACTGCCACTGCCGCTTCCGACAGGACTCACGCTCGAGCCCTTTTCGGGTGGCGGAGCCGGCGCGGAGGGAGCAGGCCCGGTCGACGTAGTATTACCACGCCTGCGTGGTGGTGCAAGGTGAAGGGTAAGTGGCGCACGATGAGCAAGCACAGCTTGTTCGTAGCTTCGTAAGTCATCCGTGTGATTATGTCCGCGCGTGTATGCCGCGTGCCCAGGAGGATATTGCTGCATGTTGTTTGATCCGGTCCCGGTCACCTGCTGCTGCGGATTGCCACTCAAACCGCGCATCGGATCACCCCAGCCAGCCGTTGTGGCAGAGGGCGTCTTGACGCTTGGTAAGCTCGCAACGCGTGAGAGTCCACGCTCACGCTTTGGGCTTCCCCCTGGATGATGCTCGTGTGCGAGGGGCTGACCAGTAAGCGGAGTCCTCATGTACTGCTTCCACATCTCCTTGAGTTCTTTCAGGCTTGCCGGGGTTGTCGCAGATGGATTTCCTGTTTGTCCTTGCAAATGTTGCGTTTGCTGATGGCGGCCTTTATCGCCGTTGGCAGGAGGCGCATCGCAAGGGTTGGCACGGGGCGTAGGTCCATCCCCCCATGATGGGTTATGGGAATTACCACTCCCGTGAGTAATAGTGTTGTCAAAGAACGGCGCACCATCACTTAGGCCGGCCAGCACTTCAGGATCGTCAAGGGACATGAGTCCAAACGCAGAGGAAAAACCTTCACGATCCTGAGCACCATCAGCCGTCTGAGGTCGTGAGAATGACTGCGGGTAATCCGCAGGTAACGGGAGATGGACGCTCGAAGAGGTGGCCGAGGAGGGTTGGCTACGGCTGGTGGTGCTGCCCGTATCGCTCGCGCTTGATTCACAGCGTTGGTGACTTTGCGTGTCGAGAGTATAAGTCAGTGGTGGATTGTCGAATCCGTTGGTCGCAAAGCCCGAGATGTTATTCGGAAAAGACTCGGACTTCGTGCTCGCGAGTCAATCGACGAGCGGGGAACGGGGCGGTAAATTGAAGCGCACCTTATTATCGACGTTATAGCCATAGTCGATACCGTTTGGTGAAGGGGGGAGGGGATAGTCTAAAGGATCACCACGGACATTGTACGACTGGGCATACCGTGCGGGGCCCTGATCATGTGGGGGCTGCGTGTCTTGGTATATAGCTGGAAGGGGAGGGATGCGATCTTGGGGGATAACGCCGGTACGGGAAAGAAGCTCCGCCTGAGCACGATAACGGGCGGTGTATTCATAAGCGTTTTCATATGCAGGCGCCGGGGCTGCCAGAGGCGGTGGGAATGAGAATTGGTGATTAGCGTAAAGTGGATTAGTGGTGGTTTGTTGGGAGATGTTGGTGCTGGGGTTGAGCCCAGCGCCATTAGTCCCAAGGAGGAAGGGATCTGAGAGACGGAATGCATTGGGAGCGGAGGGGAGTGGGCCGAGGGATGGCAAGCCGACGTTAGAAGAAGAGTCGTTTGATGGACGAGAAGGATGGCCTGGACCGACGGGAGCGGTCTGACGATGGAATTTAACATAGGTGCATCTCGCCTTGCGGTGCACGCATTTAGCTGGGAGGGAGGGAATGATCGCGTGAGCGTGAGAAGGAACATAATGAAATAAATTACTGACAGCACGGATTGGCACCATCACACGGCAGACTAGACTGGACACATTGGTCGCATGCCTGCTTCGAAGTGGTTGCCCTACTCGCGGAAGCTGAGCCCTTTCGGCGAGAAGGGGCTGAGGAAAGGAGAGGTTTCTCGTTGGGGTGGCATTTGTTGATGTGTCGGGAGAGAAGGTCGCTAGCGTCGGAAGTGAGTGGAGTCAGGGACGAGGGGAGGAGAAGAATGAAAGGGAGAAAAAAGAGGGAAAAGAGGAATAAACGGGGAATAGACAGACCTTCTAGCGAACTGATCTCCACAATGCTGACACTTGTATGGACGATCGCCGGTATCTGTTCAGAGGGGAGCGGATGAGACGGCGCTGAGGAGCAAGTGGAACCCCGGAGAAGAGAGGAGAGTGTATGCTTACGGGAGCGCATATGTCTTGCTACATGTTGGGGACGGGTGAACGTAGCCTGACAAACGGGACATTTGTGGTCGCCAGCCATTGTTGCAGAGTGGAATGGGTGAGAGTCGTTCGGAGTAGTCACTGTTCACTTGCAGAAAACAAAATAATAAACGCAAATGGGCGAGTCGCATACACACGCATACACAGACCACTGCAGGGACACCGGGTCATTGTAGATGACTCCCCCATCTCCCTTTCCCCATATCCTCTCCCGTGAGAATACTGACGTCATCTCCCTTCTCCTCCTCAGATCCCATCCTCCCTCTTCCTCTCGTTCGCGATTCTTTCTCTACATCCTGACATTGTCCGCCTCTATTCAAGTATACCGATACCCTCGTCAGATATATCTATTTTCTTTTCCTTTATTTTATTTCACCCTTCCATTCAACCTTCAACCTTCGCTTCATTGGGCGTTAATTGTGCAGTATACGTCATCGCCTTGAGATCGTGGCGGAGATCAGTCCACTAGCAATGACGTCAGTTAGTAATCTTTATCCTTCCGATGTGATGCCGTGCGATGCCGCTCCCATCACTCACCTTGGCGCATCAACTGGGGTGAAGACCTCTGCGCGTTGTCTGCCGACGAATACAAGTCAGCCCTTTCCTTATGGCAGCGCATGACAGAGGATGAAGGGACAAGGCATCGATCGAGAAAGAACCAACCCCCGTCGCTCCCCATCATCTTCTGCTCCACAACACGAGGCAGAAGATATTTCCAGAAACGGATTAGTCCCCTCAAATACTTCTCGAAATATATCCTCGACGCGACCACTCCGGCAAAGAAACATACGTACGGAGTCGTGTTGTCCACCCCAATGTACTTCATGTCCACTGGGATGTAGTGCTTGTTCGGCAGCACGTACCGCACACTCTCTACTCCCCCGTTCTCTGCCAACACACGCTGCGCCATCTTGTACAGTGTCGCCTGACCAAACCAATGCCGTACAACATGTCAGCCACCATGCCAAATTCCATCGATCGGCAATTCCGCGTTGCCACGCACCTGCACGCTTGCGCTTTCGTCCTGTGCGAACACGTCCAACGTTATCTCACGCGATCGCGCCCCAACTTTAGCGTCCTCCCACGCATGTACCCCACCGGTTAAGTTCTCCACCCCAAATACGAGACGCTTCTCGTCGCTCGGCAAACGCACGTCCACCTCTCCGTACGTATACCGCAAATCAACAGACGTGCTGAAAATACGGTCATCCACCTCAGGCAGCGTCGTATACTCGTCCCGCACGAAATTCTCGAACGCCGAGCCAGTCGACTTGAGTACTAAAAAAAATCTGGTTAAAGAACAAAATGAATTTGAAGCGTGGGAGAGAGCCGCACGCACCGAGGAGGTCTCGGAGCCCACCAGCCACCCGCGCCACCGCGCCACCTTTCTCGCTCTGGCGTGCTACCTCGACCTCGACGAAGCGTTTCTCGGCCCCGTCGCGCCAGAATGCGTGCGGGTGTCCTGCGGTGCCGGAACCGGAGCTGTCGTTGATGCGGGCCCAGCGCAACTGCTCGACGGTCACGAACGTCGCGCTGACGTGGGCATAGCGCGCGAGCAGGTGCGTGCCAAGGTGCAGCGCGAAGCGCGCGGGGTCCAACACGTGCGGGGACACCTTTGCCAAGTCTGTGTGGCGTCAGCGGTCGAATCAGGCCGTCGTTCCCTGTTTTTTTTTTCATTGATAAGAGACATTACAGTTAGTGATGTTTTTCACTGTGGGGCACTCTTATGAGCTCGCTGAAGGTTTATATAGAGAGAAAGGGACGCACTCGAGTCCGTCGCGACGACGACGGCGTTGTTTGCTTGGGTGTAGCTGGATGCGCTTCGGTTAGCTGGCGAACCGAATTGCTAGGGGATTTGGCGGACCTCGTCTCAAAGGCGCCCTCGAGCAGCACGGTAACGTTGTATTCGACCACATTGTGCACCTTGTTCTCCGGGTCGCGCACCACGCGAAAAACCCGCACCTTATCTTTTCCATACCGCGCAGTCGCAAGCACACCTGGTTCCGCAGTCGATGACATCCCTATCTGTACGAGTTTATCGGAGAGAAGTGGGTCCGTCGAAGATGTATGGTGACCGACAAGTACTAGAACAAGTATTGTGGTTATCTATCTGTACCGCCGCCGCCGCGGTGCCGCGGGATAAGTCTGGGCCTCAGGCTTTTACGACCGTGAGAATATATTACGGCACTTCCCGAGTTCCATTCCCAACCGGCGCGTCACGTCACCAAACCCCACCGCGAACGACGACGGACGACCACGAGCGTCCCCCCCAACACTTCTCGAAAAAAAGCCCCAAAGTATGCGCCACACAGCACTACGAAGCGTACGTGCGCTCCGCACGACCGCACCACGCCGTCTCGCCTCGTCGTCATCATCCCCCGCAGGCAACGACGCAGCAGCAGCAGCCCAAAAAAAAGCCCAAGATGCGCTCAGCGCAGCTTCAGCCGCTGCCACGCGCGCGGGTGCGTTCGCGCGCAGTGCGCTAGGTCCTCTCGGCGCGCGACTCTCAGGTCTCCTCGGCTGTACGTTCGCCACCTCCAATCTCCTTGTGAGTGACAACGAGCGCTGACGAAACGCAGCGTACCAGCAACCAGTCCGGTATAACCTATCCGTGGCACGAGAAGTGCTCAAGCATGTCTATACGGCGGAACGCCTGCAGCCGCCTACCTCCGTCGGTGCGGTGCTCGGGTCGTATGGTACGCTTTGGGGACGGGCGAGTTCGGTGGCGTATTGGCGTCAGGTTGTTACGAGTGGGGAGTGGGCGCGTTTGGGCGTTTATGCCGTTGAGGCGTATGGGATTTTCAAGGTATGCCTCTGCGTCTTTTTTTTGTATTGTCACGTTTGTTGATGAAGCACCTCCGTTAGATTGGGGAGATTGTTGGGCGTAGGTCGATTGTGGGGTATAACGTGCAGTAGACTCGCGCACGCAGGTTATCCAGAATGCGAACACTGGGCATAAACAATAGATTTTAATCTTTCTTTTTCGCTTATAGGACTTGCATCGAAAATGTGAAACTCTACCATCTTCTCGTAAAGATTCTTTGCTCTCGTTTGCAAGCCCCACCTCGCGCAGCGCGGTGAAGGTTCTTCTATACGACTAAAATTGGAAAGTGGTAGCAACGCGATCCGACAAGCGAGCTCAAGACGACGATGAAACGGCTCTAAGAAGCAAAGTGATTGTCTTACAAGTTACAGCACAATACAATGGACCTTACCCGCACTATGATAGCCAGGACGTCATGAGAACGGTAAGAGGCGCGTCATCCATCGCTTTACGGTACTCTAGTCCGCGGCACGAGAGGCCACTCCACCAGTTCGGGTTCGCTCCCGCTCCCGAGTCCAGCCAACGCTAACTTATGCGCATATGCACGGCGCCGCATCCCTCCCGGCCCTTCCAATAATTCCTGTCGAGCGCACGAATAGCACAAGAGGACCCCGGGTGGAGCTTCACGCGAGATCCTTGAAAGTTTGAAAGTTTGAAGCTTGAATGTATCAGACCACCCCCCGTCGCGTTGGCGATAATCCTCGTACGAGGCTAACTTACAGTACTGTATTCACGTTATACTGTTACTCGCCGCGGGCGGGCGCAAAAAGTTCGGCCAATCCTGACCGAACGTTCGTCAGTTAAGTTAGTTTCCCGAAGGTCCTCCCGAGGTGGGCTAGGAAGAATCGATAGACGCGCGCCTCCTGTCATTCTCCCCCGAACCGAAGTCGAACTACAGTAACAGTAAGTTAGCACAACGCCACTTTCTGTTTGTTCGTGATCGATCGATCGACTAACCGTCAAGGCGGAAGAAGCTAAAAAATTTGGGGTGGGATGAAATGAAAAAGGTGACATTGAACGCCGAAAGTACAGTGAGTTGAAATCGATCGCTGTACTCAAACAAGGTAATTTATAGGGCTTGGCTTGGCTTGCGCGTTCGTTCGTTCGCTGCTGTGGCGTGGAGCGTGGAGCAGTTACGAGACCTTACGTTACGAGAATGGGTCGTTCGTTCCCTTTAGATAGGGAATGGCGTACCCATGAGGGCTTATATAAAAGACCCATCATTGCTGTTGCGCGCTTGCTACTCGACGGTGGCGTGGACCGTAATTGAAAGTTGACTCCACAGCCAGACGCGATAAGGATGATTTGACTAGTACATACAGCTCTGCATCAGAAAAGCCTGCCTCATGGATGAGGAAACGGCAGAAATACACTGGCGCAAGGTGGCGCGACCCTTGATATGCTTGACAGCTTGACAGATGACTTTAATTGGGCTGAGGAACGCCACTACTGCACATACAGTACTAACTTAGGGATCAGTGTCTTTTGTGGGCGTCACCCGGGTCTTGACTTGACGCTGGTACTGTATGAATCTTCGGGATACGTATATTCGACCCTGCAAGTCCTACGGGGATATGGACATCTCGACTGAATGAAGTATGCCTCCTTTAATGCTTGGCGCGCTATGCGTGATCAACGTGAAATTGTAAGCCTTTGGGTATCCCCCGGGGGGGGGGACGTAAAGGCATCCCGCTCAGGCCTCTTCTACAACCCAGTACTGTAATAGGATCCCTCTATCAGTAATGGCCGGGGCAGACACCGCTGCACTGGGCATCACGATATGGCCATCTCGTATCGTGAAAGGGTCTAGCTTGGTGATGGTGCGGATCTAAAGTGGGCTTCTCGACTCTAGTATACCAGTCGACCAGTATCTCGAGCTACTGTAGCGGGGGAATGCGGGCATAGTAGAAGTTGAACAAGCGCAGCGGCAAGAACCAGAAAACGCCGTTGAACCTGGCATCGGGTAATGGGTTGGGTTCCTCACGATTTCACGCTTGCGAGTCGAGATGAGAGCCGCGATGTGAATTACCAGACGACGCGGCGATTCCGTCGCCTTTATATGGCGGCACAGCTCGACATCGTGACACAACAAAAGCGACAAAAAACTTGGCATTAGGAATCCACGGCGTTGCGAGCTTCCCAGAAGAGGGGGATGGCAGATGATCGCGGTCCACGACACTGGCATTTCCCATCAGACCAAATACCACGTATCGTGCGACCCTCAGGCCGTCGATTCGGGCGTGTCCATGAGTTGCAACACGCTGCAGCAGCAAACAGACCCCGATGGATAAGAAGATCCTCGCGCAAAGTTTACTGTATCGCGATATGAACACCTGGGCGCCACGAGGTAGTTGTTCGGCGGCGGTGCCGACGTAGGCGCAACCACGCGATGGAACCATCGGACTCTATTGCGTCTCGCACTATAAGATGAGTAGCAAGGGCGGAGGTGCAGCTACAGTGGGAATTGGGTGACTCAGAATATCTAAACGCGTCATCTTCTTGGGCTTCTGGTGCCATTTAAATTGATTGACACGACTGATAGGGCGGGCGTGATATGGAAAGGTCTTGCTACGCGTGAGAGCATTGAATTGTTGGCGAGCCCTGGAAGTACCATATGATATTCTGCACATTGGTAAGGCTGTTGAGTGGCTGTTGGGGAGCGAACGACTCGGATGTGACTGGAGGAGAGCTGACGGAGAGCTGACAGTTATAATTTAAACAGCTAATGTCCAGCCGTGGCAATAACCGAGAGGAAGAAGCCGGTTTTTCTTTTTTCAAATTCCGGGAGTTGTGAGTATACAGTAGTCGTCTGACCAACAACCTTCGATTTATCTGGTTCGACTACAAGACCTGGTATGCTGAGCCATTCCATACAGACACCACTTCTCTGACTGTGAAGGGTCGACGTCGTCTTGCACAAATAAATTGTGGGTGATTTAACTTATGATCTGACTTCGGCCGCCGGAAACTACCACGACTGTAATGACGCGCATGACCAACATCACGACGCGCCGGTAAGTTAAAGATGCTCAGGACTTGGTGGTATACCTCATCGCTAGAGGCGGTGTAAAAAGGTTCTTTTTTCACAGACCACCCATTGTGACGTCCTCGATTGCTGACTGGCCGGGTTTCTTTAGAACGATTCAAGTTTAAGGACGCGTCATGGGATCACGGTGCGATTTACAATTACTGCAGCCCCACCACCTCCAGCATGACCCACAGTGATCATCACTGATAAATGCGGTGCAATTTGCACGCGTTCTGCTGGGCTCCAACGCGCCACGTCCCAGCACCAAACTCCAGCGTGGCGGAACGATAAAGGTTGTAGTCTTTTGCGATACGAACATCTATCACCAACTTGAATGATCTTGACATCTCACTGGCAGTGAAACTCCGTTCTACCCGTTCGAGTGCTTTGTAATCATCTGCCAGGCATTCATTAATCCATCAAGCCATCCTCCAATTCTCCAGGACTCTATACACTGTATAACCGTGCTATTAGTAAGGGAGAAGATAGGCCACGATGATGCTCGTTTCAACTCGGAAGTTACTACCCGAGAAAACAATCAGTGCGGCATTGGATCCGTTAGACCGGTAACCGTTCGCTCTATGAGGTGCCCCTTGGGACGCTCGATATCGGAGAATCGAGGATCCTCCAGTCGCTACGCGATGCCCCTCAAGATCTTCTCATTCGAACGGCTGGTCACGAGTCTATGGATCCGTTGACATTTCTTCGATGAACGCCGTCAGAAGACGGGCGTTCAAAGGAGCGGGTGCACCCATACCGCGTTCCGATCATGTCGCCAAGCACGCAAGCAATTGTACGGTCCTCATTACTGTAGGTTACAGCACTCATTTCGTCTCCCTGATTTCCCGATGTGGGCTCCATTGAGATCGGTATTGAAAAGGGAACTGAGAGTGTGCGGTTGTGCTTCGTCAATCACCTTTGTTTACGCTCTCGGGCAGTCGATCAGGATACGTATACGTATCGCGAAGGCCATGCTACTGAATAGAGAAGGGACTACATACTGTTGTTCGAGGTAGATAAGCATTTCCAAGAGGCCGGTGTGTAAAAATCGCGGGTCCATTCAGGCAGACTTTGTCGTATCTTTTTTCTGGTGAAGTTACGCACACTCCAAATCAAAACACAAAACGTCTATGAGATTAGGATGACGCCCCGTCGTAGAGGACACCTAGTAGCCAGCTAGGTTCCTTGTATGGTACGCGCGCAATAACTAGAATACATGCCAAAAAATCGGTAAAGAATAAGTTATGAAGGAACAACTCGAAGACAAAAGGTAGGTCATGTGTCGTATGGGAAGTGCATTGTTAGCTTAGGCATCGGGATGGAGCTCCTCCCCTCGGTGGATAACTCGCTGATGTCGTGCTGTCAGAAAAACATTTATCAGGTCAGACTCGATGGAATCATCAACGCCACACTCACCGGCTTCATGTCGTCGAGACGTATCTCAGTCGCCTTCCTTATGTGCACGACCATGGGATCGTCTTCTCTTGATACGGACTCTATGTCTCCGATGATTGGCCGCGATGGCGGGCCAAAGTAGTACGGGTTATTGATTGAGCCTTTTGCAGGGGTAAAGGAAGAAGAAGACCCTGAACTTTTCAGCCCTGCACGCACGATGATCAACATCGGAGCCAGCGCCTGCAACAACACGTCTCTCGATTAAATCGGGGGCGAAGGAAGCGGGACACGCACGCTGATCTGACCGAGTGCCGCGGCGAATATCGCCCCGGTGTTCGTCGACGAAAATCCAAGCAAAAAGATGGTCATGACGCTGTATAGAGCGCCGGACTCGACGAGGATCCAAAGAACTGCAATACGCGACGACCGGATGCCCTTAGCGTTCCACTTGATGGACCTCCAGAACTGGTAGCCAATCAGCAGCGTCGCCCCGAACTGCGTCGCCATCGAGAGGGCCCATGTCGCGATCAGCCAGTTGTGGACGCGCGCTAGGAAGACCGTGTCCGACGGGGTGAGGGCTGCAAGGTGCCCGAGGGCGGTGTAGCCCGTGACTGGATGTCGTCAAGACGAGAATGAGTTCGATCAAGGGAAATATTGTAGAGGGAGCTGGTCGCCTTACCTCCGGTTGCAATACAGAGAATGATCTGAGGCATTAGAACAAAAGTAGTATTAGAATGAATGCCCGATGACTGATCCGTCGGAGGACTGTACGTACGAATGGGAAGCAGAGCCAAAAATTGCGGTTCCAGATTACCCACAAACGCCAGATCTGGTATGTGTCGATTCGGTCAACATGTGACAGGAAGGGTGAAGGAGGGAGAGACGCACTAAGATGGCATCCCCGATGAGACTCTGGTGAAGGAAAGTTGGTCAGCATGCCTATGGTATGAGTTGTCGAAGACGCACATTCGTGATGAACAAGACTTCTTGGGCCACGTGTTCTGGCGTAGACTGATCAAGTAGGTACAGAGAAGGCCCATCAAGAGTCCCTGCTGCGCCAATGAACGCTCGAATCAACTGGACGAGGAGGGTGATGACATGTCCCGTCGCAAGGGCAAATTGGATCGAAGACACAATCAACATCATCCTGCGCCACGTAAGACTGACGGACCCGCAGACACTAAGGGGGGTGACCCACTCACAAATTTAGCCCTCTCAAACCCTTCATACACAGCACGTGAGCGCATAGTATGTACACGCAGATGCTGCGATTTCCACGACGCGGAGGTCAACGAGCAGAACAAAGGAGCAAAAGAAATGGGGCGCACTTGATCCCTGCTCAATATGGCCAACCGACAGTAGATCCGATCAGGACGGTGTACATTGCGAAGGAGCAAGAGAAGTGTGATGTATGCACATACCATACAGCGGACCTACGATCCATGAAGAAACAAGCGATGCCAGGTTCCATGATAAATCACCCGCGAACGCCTTGGGGGGCATATCGACTGGGAGAGGTAGAAAGATGGGACGTTCAGTGAAGAGAGCTGTCAGTTATCTATTGTTCGTAAATCCGGAGCTTTTCGGAAGCACAAGTCATGGACGGCAACAGGGCAAATATCCCGGCCTTATTCGGCCAGCCCAACTCAAAAACACGAGTTGGGGGGTCATTGATAATTGGTTCCGCCAAGGGATGTTCGGTGAGCGCCTAGCTTTGTTCGCTTCTCACAGGGTCACTCGCACAGTGTGATCGGAAAGGTGAGAAAAAAAAGGCGATGAATAGGTAGGGAAACACTGCCAAGGGGGGTCATGGTGCTTGTTGATTTTGATTTGTCAAGGCCTGTTGCCATGAGGCGATTTCAGATCCTGACCAAGAGATAAGACGCATAGTCACGGCTTGGCGAATACTCTCGCCTCTGGGGACTGAACTCTTCGCAAATGTCGGCATCGGCACACCTATCAATGTAACAATGTACCGTATCAACGAGGGCCCGCAGAGGACGCGTGTTGTTCCGTTTAATCATGGAAAGTCATGACGACTTGTAGTGACGGCTTTCTGGGTTTGCAGGTACCCGATGCCACCCAAATCGAATCAGGTAGTGACCGAGGTGAGCATGATAGCAAATGAACAGTCACCGGTGAAGGAAAAAATAAATGAGAGCCTATCTGACAGCTGAGGCAGTGCAGCAAACAGTGATCATGGCAAGCGGGCGCGACAGACGCAACACCGCCGCGCCGTGTCCCGAATCCCGAAATGGACCGGGGATTCGTTTTATAGGGTAACGGTTGTCAACTGTCGTCAACTCCCTGTCGGAACCGAATTAGCCGGAATTCAGCCGCAGTCAAGGAATCCAGCACTTGCAATCGCACCGCACACCGTTCAAGATTCCGTGGCGTACAGTGAACTATTACACTGTAAGCAAAAAATTTTGGAAAAATTCTGGGACCATCCTCTCCCCGGTGACTATTTCCGCCGTATGCTAACCAGGCTATGTTGCAACCAGGCCGCAACTCAGACTCGGGTTTGGCAGATTTTCGCTACTTGTAGTACTGCATACTACAATAAGCGGGAGACCGCTAACCTCAACCTCTTAGGGCACATGAATCGGGTCCATTGTGGAGTTGACAGTCGCGATGGAGTAAGATGGAGAACTCCGGGAATTTTCCCTATTCCTGGTCGTTACGCTTGCTGCCTCCTCCAAGTCAAGCCGGCTATTTCTCATGCAGTATCGCAAATCGATGGACCTTTCTGCACAGACTTCCTGGTGTGAATACGACCTGCTACTTGACTCTTTGGCTCTAGGCTGAGAACCCCGAAGAGGTGCAAACTTTCAATGAATCTACTTCATTACTTGTTACTGGCACGTATGAAGGGGACTCGAGGGAGGTAGGTGGAGGACTCAAGAACTGTCAAATTGTGCAGATATCGTTCTGGAAGGCGCGGGACAATTACAGTAGTGGCTCGTG